>VZTD01002399.1:1900702-2003779 GCA_013397725.1 Rhagologus leucostigma | reverse complement strand
ATATATTATTATATATTATTATATATTATATCATATTATATATAATATTATATATATTATTATTATATTCAGATTTTTATAAATTTCATAGTGTGTTGAGAGCAGTGCTGAGAAAAAAATAGTTTGAATTCCCTTCCTGGCATGTAAGCATTTACAGTCTTTTAAGTGACTTTGACTTAAATAATGTTTTTTCTTCATCTGCAAAATTATAGTTACTGTCTTATTTGTATCTTACAGAGGTGCCATAAACTTTACCTGATACTGAGAAAGTCCAAAAGGAATGTTATCTAAGGACAACATAGTCATACCAATAATAATTGACTTAGCTTTTTTTTTTTTAATCTAAACTTACAATAGTATTTTCCCATGCTGACCTTCGGTGTAGATCGACAATATCTGATATTTTACAGATGCCTTCCGAGAGAACTATCACTGCACAGTTCCTAGCTCCTTGCACTGGGCTGATGATGTCTGTTCAGCCACTCTTAGGAGGAGTCCATCAGAAATTCCTTGCAATCTGCCCTATGTCTTCCCTTCTGCCCTGGTCTCCTGTTTCTCTGTCAGACACACAGCCAGCATTTGTGTGTTTCCATCAGGTGCTCCCGCTTGCTGTGGATCCTCTGCCATCCTGTCCAATTTCCACATTGCTGCTGCCCCTATTTCCTTTCTTCTTCTATGGGTACTGACTGTGCACACCATTCAATGATCTTCCACCTGCCTCTCTGCCCTCCCCACCTCCACGTCACAGGGGTTTGTCTCTGTAACCACAGGCTGTAGCTACAGGTTTCCCCAGCACTGCCTATGGCTCTCCATTCCCATACAGGGGTGCTGCAAGCCTTCCCCAAGGCTGTGCTTGGCTGAAGACTGCTCTGAACCCTGATGGTGACAAAGGTCTTTTTGTGGGGCTTGACACCAAGGTTAACTTCTGTTTATCTCTGCACAGCTGGCACTGCCTGCCACACAGGCACAGCTGAAGAGGTTACTCCAGAGCATTATGGTTGTCTCATGTCTGGCCAACTTGAGTGCAAAGACCTAAGGGCTGGAATTGAACTAGCCTCTGTTAAGAGATTCCTGCCATTAGATTAACAGGGGCGGATTCCCTTTCCACGTTGCAAAAACCAGAAGATGATTGGATTTGAAACCACGTAAACTTTCTTTGAGGAGTAAAAAGATTGCTGATTTGGATTAGGTTTTTCTCCCTTCCAGTGTGCTCTCTAGGGCAGCACTCCTCTTTCCCATTACCTGTTCCAGGTTGGTCTGGGACTAGGAGCTAGTTTCTGGGAAACTAGCTTCTACATTTTCTTAACTGAGAAATCAGAGAACTGTCTACAGAAAGCAGTTGATCAGTTTATTTGTGTCTTTCCCAGAGAAGAAGCTTCAACCAGCTAAGACATGGGGATAAGTATGCTAAATATGTGGACAAGTTACTGCATCTGGCAGGGTTAGAGGGAGCATTTTTTAAAACTAACTTTGTCTGTACATCTTGTTTTTGCTACACTGCTTGTACTGACAAATAAGGATTCTATTAAAAACTGAACTTGCTGCAATCTTGGTTTGAGTTAGTTAAAATGAATTTCTAAGACAGTTATGGTCAATAAAAATCAGTGTTAGCTAAACACTGATGAAAGCAAATGTTTTTATGACATTTTTTATGACAGTGCTTGATACTGACCATAGAAATCCGCAGGATTGCTGTACCTTGGGCAGGGATAGCCTAGTTCTGTGAAATACTGGACCATGTCTTTGGCTGTTCCACAGTAGGCTGTGAGTCCAGAAGTCATCAGAAGAACCAGATCAAACAGTTGGAAGATATCTGACCGGGGCTGATGAAGTGAAAGAAGAACCAATCTGTTTCCTCTGGCCAGTCTGGATAATGTTATCACAAGGTTATGTGCAGTAAAACTGTCCAGTCCAGATGTGGGCTCATCAAGTATGAGTATTCCTGCCAAAGACAGTAAGTTTAGCTGTGGAAAGCAGCTTGTTTGGTTTGGAAAACATGTTCTAAGTGAAATGGTGCTAGTGCATGAAATTTCACTCATTATTTTTAAATTTAAAGAAAATATAATTTTTTTTACTTCGGTACATCTATTCCTGAGCATCACTTCTTACAAAAGCAAAAAACTTCTGCTTTCCCCCTAACTACAAAAATATAACTTCATACAAGCAAAAAGTTTTCAAATCCATTTCCTAGTGAAAAAGCTGATGGGAAATCTTGTTCAACAAGAAGCTCAGTCAAGGTTAGTAGTGCTTTTGATATATATAAGATCGGAGAGGGGATTCAATCCCGCAAAATCAGCTGTGGATTTAGCCTCATGTTTTGCTTCTGCTGAAGACAGTGGAAGTTTCTAGTACACCTGCAACATGAACCAGCCATGTCAGTGTGTTGCACAAGACTGCAATGACTGACTATACAGCCAAGAAAAAGACCTTTACTGTTAATGCTGCACGTGTAAGGCTGGGTCAGAGGAAAGGAAAACAATCTCCATGTTAAAATAGGCCAAAGTAACTTGTGGCATGTGGTCAGATAAAACCCAAACCTTATACTGATATGCACAAACCAGAGCACTACTGTGAGAGTAACTTCAGGCAACTTTGAGTAATCTTTGCGATGGTGGTTTTAGAGAGTGGTGGGTGAAGGCTCCTGGGGAGCTCTGCCTTGGTCTGCCTCCACTTTTCCATTGGCAAAGGTGACCGAAGCAAAAGCGTGTCAGCTGCTGAAACGCTCTGTTTACAGAATTATTCCTGTAATAATTACAGTATTATCTATGATCAGCACTGATTTCAATTTAAGCAAATGGACCAGCAGCCAGTCACTGACTGTGCTATGGAGAGGCAGCCTCTGGCAGACGGTGGTGCAAGGCCTGTTAAGTGTCCTGAGTATGAACTGCTCCAGCTGCCCCAGGAGCAACTGAGTGTGTAGCTCTTCCCTGAAAGCTTCCATCTTCATGCAGTGCCCCGTTATGCCCAAGTGATGTGTGGTGGGCCCCAGGAAGGTGTGGGTTCTGCTCACCCGGGTTCCAGAGCAGCTGCACGCCGATGCTCACCCTGCGCCTCTCTCCCCCAGAGACGCCCCGCAGGTACTCGTTCCCCACCCTGGTGTTGGCGCACTGCCGCAGGCGGAGCTCTGCTATCACATCTTCCACCTGCAGGGATCCAAGGGTGACAGGCGTCAAGCAACAGTTCATTTGCACATCCGTGCAGAGATAAAACTGAAAATATGATTAATATGGTTAAAATTCATCTGGATATTGCAGTGCTAGAGACACTTGAAAACAAATCTTGATTTTAGAGATAACATTAAAAAAGACTGAGCGATCAAAAATTTAGTTCGTCTTTCAGTCTCTGTAATGCTTTCTCTAGATTGTCATTTTTTATGAGCTTTGGAACAATTGCTGGTTTCTATCTTGAAAGATGAAAAAGGTTTATAAATCATAATCTACATTAAAAAATGCCAGATTAGCTGTTCTGACTCCAAACACACAGGATCTCTTGGATAATTCCTGTCAGACACATTTTTGACAACTTTATTTTTTTCCAACAGCTTAATTACCCTTTTTTTCCTTTGTGAGTCTGAAAAAAACTTTGGAAGGCGCAGTTTGGCAACGAACAATAGTGTTTCTCTGACAGTCAGGAAGGGGAGCAGCCGGTCATCCTGCCGCACGTGTGCGATGCATTTCCTAACAAGCTGGGGAGTGCTGGGTTTGTTGTTGATCAAGATTTGACCAGACTTGATTTTGCCTCCATGGTCCCGGCAGGTTATCACATCAAGCAAGGATGTCTTTCCACCAGCTAGAAAAAGAAAAATGGAAAATTAATTTCCAAGGGATGGTTTTGAAAAGTGATCTTGTTACAGACAGAGATGTTAAGGAAAAAAAATTCTTCGCCAACCCCTCCTGAAGTTTTCCCAAAGTCACAGAGACAGGATGATCTTCTAAGAAAATAGTGACTGTTCAGGAAATCTCTCCCCTCTGGAATGGAGTATGTGGTTTGAACCCTTGTAATTTCTCTCATCAGAATTGGGTAGTTGGGCATTGAGGATGGCTTCATGAACACAAGAAGTGTCTCTTATCTCTCTGGTAAACTCTCAGTTTTGAAACAGAGGTGAAAGGTGGTGTCCCGCCCTGGCTGAAAGGCTGACATCCAAATGCTCAGCAAGAGCTTTCTTTGTGCAGGGATTTATGAATTCAGAAACAGCAGCTGGATCAGCTGAATGACTAAGGCACTGAATGATAATACAGACAATAAGAACCTTAATCATGATTGAAATAAAAATTATTATGACTTAAATAAGACAAAAAGTCATTTAAATAATTAAGAAAAGCTGGCTCATACCCAGAGGTAAGAAAAGTAAAACAATGAAAACAAAACCTGATTTGGAGTTAAACAGCAAATGAATTTTTCCTTTTTGTTGTATGATTCTGTATGTAAACACACAGAACTCTCTTATGATTAGATGTCATTTATTTCTAGTCTCCCTGTTGAAAGATTAACTCCACAGTTGCTTCTTAATACATACATCTTAAAAAAGAAACCCATCCATCTGTAAACCACATATTGCTCTGTTTAAGAGTGACATATTGATTGCCATTGACAATGTGAAACCCATCAGCAGTTTAATCCATTTTACTAAGGCATTTGATGAAATAGATGATAAACAGCTTTTGAAAATAGTTTGACTAGTTTGCTGGAAGGGGTTTGTTCTCAGTGTATGTTGCCTTACAAAGGTGCTATATCTATAACTCAGTATGTTATTTCATCACAAAGCTTTTCCTTTTATTATCAGGAGAATCTCTAAGGTACAGCTTCTCTTACATTAAGGATATGTGCTAAGGAAAAATTCCCATGGCAATAGGGAAGAAAAGTCTCTTTTTTTAGAAATAAAGTTAAAACTTCTTTGGCAAATATGTCTTGCCTTTGAGAGAGAGCATCTTAATTGAATCACTGAGCCAACCTGATATAAGGTTCTAGTGGAGACAGAGCACGGGGTTTTTTACCTCCCAAGTGTGGCACTTTCTACTTCAGTTTAACAGGTCCTATGTCTGCTTCTTGTCCCCCATGACCAGTCCCACCAGAAAATGGAAGAAAAACACATACCCCAGTATAATAAAGCAGTAACCCCAGACAGAAGAGGAACTGTCTTTTCTTCTCTGTAAGTTTCTACTAATTAATACAAATGGAATATTTTATCCTGTTAGAATTGTTTCAGTCCAAATGGAATTCCTGCTTATGGCTATGCAAGTCGGCACTGATCTTTCTTATGGGGTCTGGCCTCATTTGTTTGCTATCTGAGTATGGTCTGCAGTTGGCCTGTTTTGAATCTGAGCCATGAAACTAATTCATGTC
Source organism: Rhagologus leucostigma (assembly GCA_013397725.1). Lineage (NCBI taxonomy): Eukaryota > Metazoa > Chordata > Aves > Passeriformes > Rhagologus > Rhagologus leucostigma. The sequence goes on along the minus strand of VZTD01002399.1, from coordinate 1,998,436 downwards.
CAGGAGATCTGGGGCTGCGAGGCCACACTTCTAACAATACCCCACTACACCTCAGGAAACAAACAGAAAATGTGTACAGGGCATAACAAAATCAGGTTTGAAAATAAATTTTAATCTCCCCCCCCCACCCCCAGTATCTTTCTTTGTTTCCTCATTCATCATGTCACTTAAAAAATGTATTTTAGTGATGCAGCCGATAGTTTTTGTCTCAGCTAGATTGTGACATTAAAAAGACTGCAGAGTGTTGCTCTTGATTGTGTACATTTTATCTGAGAGCTCGTCATAGAATAAAATTCGGTTGCTCTTACCAGTGCTTCCTATGATTGCTAGCATCTGACCACTTCGCACTTTTAGATTCAGATTTTGGATTATTGATGCCTGGGAACTGGGATCCGATTTCCAGGTCCAGGGCATTTTCATCTGAGCGAGGTTCTCATACCAGGGAATCTGGGATGCTGTGTTAATCTAACAAAGAAAGAAATGAGTCCCTTCAATTCAAGCAATAAACTATTTAGTAACAAATACCTTCGAAGTTACAATGTTATAAGCAAAGCATATCTTAAAATATTATTGTTCATCTTCAGAAATACATAGAAGGAAGTTCTTTTGCAGCCACCTACGGTCTTCATGCCTTGCTTCTTGTTCTGTTAATCACTAAAGCTATCTCTGTCCTTTGTTAGTTTGGTAATTTATTGCTATTGTAAATTTTAAATGTTTCAAACCTTAAATATAATTTGAAATTCCATGAAACTGAAAATTGTGAAATCTTACTCAGATGCCATGGTGAGAAGGAGATGAAAAATTTCACTGGTTCCTTGCAATCCTCCTTGTTAGTCATCTTCTCTTTATCCCCTTCCCCATACTCGTTCTTGCCAGCAAGGGCTCCTTTCATCCCTAGCTGAACAGAAAGTCCCTCTGCTCCAGCCCTCAGAGGAATAATTTCTCTCAAGACTGAAACAAAGCAGAGCCTAGAAACAGATCTCTCTTCCTATCTTATCCTTTAACTTTACTGGATGTATTTACAATACAGGGGTTAGTCTGCTGTCCATATTGCAGCCAAGAGTGTGATTCTGCTCACAAACCTACTGTGCAACAGTTGTGTGAACTTTTTCAACTTTATTTGGCTTTTAGAATGGCTTGGGTATAGAAACAGGCATTTCTGGATATGCTTCCTGCTGAAGGGAGGTGTATAAATGACAATTTTTACCTGGTAGTTGAGTTCCTTGACCTCCAGAATATTTGATTTTCCGCTGTATGTGAAATATAGACTGTTATCTTCTTCAGAGTGAAAAATAGTATCCTGGGTCTTGGTCTGGAAAAGTTGTTAGGTGGATTACAACACTTAATTACAATAACTAAAGTGCTGCTAAAGTCTGAGTTTAGAAAAGATGAAGCACAAAAGGAAATAAATTTATGGGATGTAACAGTATTATTGATGAGTTACTGTAGTGCAAAAGTCTGAAGGGTTCAAATGAGTTATCAGTTACCTGTTAATCAGTGTGAAACGTACTTTGTTCTAATGACATGTGTGATGGCCAAGCATGCTGTGCTGTGCTGTTCTAGTTACTTTCTAGTTGTTTTTCCCTTTAAAAGGGAAAACTTTCAAAATGGAGATAAATCTCATGCCATTACAAAGAGATTACACTTTTTTTTTTGAGGAAAAAAGATGTACTACTTCAGCAGTATTGGTCTACTGAATCAAAATGGTGCATATTGTAATTGATGAATTATGGCAGCTAAAAATTAAGGTTCACTGGAAGTATGTCCGTTATTGAATTCCACACAGACTCGTAAACTTGGAGGCTTTATGAACAAATAGGTGTGCAGCCACTAGTGCAGTCTTTCTCCTCTTTTGTTTTTTAAATTCACCATTTATCAGCTGGAACTTAATGCTCTGAGATATCAGTTAAAAAAACAAGAGTCTACTTGGCTTGGTTAACCTCTTGCATACAGCTGCAATTATGAGGTTCTTGCTGAGACAGCTTTCTGGCTTTGGGTTTAGCTCTGTGTGCATGCCTGCAGCTTTTTATTCCACCCAGCCATATCTCTCCCACAGCCCTGTGCTTTTCCTATTTGTCAGGCTCATATCCTAGCCAAGGCAAATGTACCTGTTCCCTGTGTACCAGACCCTATCCATGCCTGTGGTATTTTTGGCAGGGGATGACCACAATCTTTGTGTGCACGTCCTGCCCTCTCAGCAAACAAGGCTGATTAATTTTTTCAGTCTAGGTACGCAGCAGGAAGCAACACCACACCGAGCAGCCTGAAAAACCACAGGAAAGCCCCCCAAACTACCCCTGCTGCCAAAGCACTCTGTGCCTTTCCTTATGCTGAACTTAATTTTTAAAAACAGGTGCTCCCCAGCAAATGTGGGGATCCATCAGAAGGCGTATCCTGGGAAAGCCAGTCCAGGCCATGCTCAGGGGCTTTCTCCTCCATCCACACATTTGGAGATCCTCTCTCAGCTCCACCATCCTGGCACCTGAGCAGGGCATGCATGGCACCAGCCTCCTGCCCGGTGTGCTCTGGTGGGGGCTGAGGATGCTTTCTGCTCCCTGTTTCAGAGCTGGAGGGGCTCAGGGCTCACTGACAGTGACAACACGGTGAGCAGGATGGCTGCCTGCCTCTCCCAGCTCCCGGCCAGCGCCGCAGCTGCGGGATAGCTGAGCCCCTCGGGTGCCTCCCCACTGCGCGCAGCTCTCACTCACAGCCAAGCCCTCGCACGTCACCTGGCTCCAGCTGGCGTCGTCCAGAGAGACATTTTCAGTGGTTTCCTTCATGGTGGTGGTGGAAGGTCTCCCTCCCTGCAGTGGTTTGACTGTCTTCTCTATGAAAGCTGTGGAAATCCTTCTCCGCTTGGTTTGGAACGCGGTCCTTTCCAGGCCTTCTCACTGCAGCACCATTTCTTCTGGCGCGCTGCGTCTCTGCAGCTGACGTGACCCCGTGGACAGGGAAATACTCCCTTCCTCTGGGACAGTAATAGTTCAGGCTAAAGGTACATCAGATAGCGGCTTCAGCTAATCACTGATCAGTTGTTCTCCGGAAAAAAAAAAAGAACAGGGAGTCCCTCTGTTTTCTTTGAGGTGGCAAGTGCCGGGCGCAGCGACCTGCTCTGCGGCGGGACAGCGGGAGCTGCCCCTGCGCGGTGCCGGGGGAGGCATGGTGGTGGTGGTGGTGGCAGTGGCAGTGCCAGGCACCCGGCCAGCAGCGTGAGGGACGCAGGGAGGCTGCGGAGCTCGAGCACTCGAGGATGTCGAGCAGAGCGTCTCCCGCCCTGGAGAAGAGCAGCAGCATCGGGCACACAAGCGAGGGGAAGGCTGTGGGGCAGCCCCCCAACAGCATCAGCGTCCAGGGTGTCTCCTACACCATCAGGTAGGGCTGGGAGGGCGGTGTGGAGGGCCCCTGCTCCGACGCCAGGGGCTGCGGGAGCGGGGCTGGCACCGCGGGCTGTGGGTTTGGCTGCAGCCCAGCACGGCAGTAGGGATGGTGCCAGGCCCCCTCACGGCGCCGGGCCCTGCGCCTCAGGGCAGAGCCCTCCGGAGGCTCACCAGATCTCCTTCCCACGTCTCTGAAGGACGTGCTTTAGAGATTTCCGAACATTGTGCCCTTTCCCACTGCCTTTCTTACTGCTGCCAGAGGGATAACACGAGGCCCTGAGGAAAGGGACAGGTGCATTAGCGGCTGGTGAACACATCATCAGCAAATAAAGCCACAGTTCACGTTTGCCCTTTCGGTTGTAGTCCAAAAGCCTCTTAGCAATCATTCTGAAAAATGTGCTCAGACCTTGTTTTATCTTCCAGAAAATGCCAAATTTAAAGCACTTAGGAGGAGGGGAAAGGGTAAGGGGGAAAATACTTTTATTTTTATTTTTCCGTATTTTGAAATCTTTGCAGCTCCCATCCCACATGCAAGTAGCTATAAACCATTCTCTTGCTTTCTGTGAAGTTTTTACATAGTCTCTCTCTAATTTTTTATTGATGTTTGTTTTCCAAGAGAACGTGTTGGCCCATGGTGGAACTCTTCTTTATATTGTAAAAAATGGACCCGTCAAATACTTAAGGATGTTTCATTTCATATAGAGAGTGGCCAGATTATGGGGATTTTAGGAAATTCTGGTAAGTTGTTCCAGTACTTTAAAAGAAATAAAATCAGAGCTAATACTGGTGACTTCCACCATGACATGAATGTGACTGAGGTCTGTGTTTTAAATAATGAAATTGTGGCTGATTTTAACTTCTGCTTTGTAAAACTGGTGCTTGGTTTTCAGAGTTCAGTCTTCTGTCATCTAACTAACAATTATAACTTCAATAACAGACAAGGTTACTTCAAAACTCAAATGTTTCACTGCAAAGTGTGAATTTGTATGAATTAAATGCTAATTTGTATTCTAATTTTCCCGTTTACTTTCCCTTAATTAGCTGCATTTTCAGGCCCTATTATTTTGAAGTTATTGAGAAAAAAACCAGCTTTTTACTTTTCATATGTGTCCATCCAAGTCAGGCTACCACTCTTGGTATCATAACATTCATCTTACCACATGATTAATTTCTTCTGTTTGAAAGGATCTGGGAAAACAACACTTCTGGATGCAATATCAGGAAGACTGGGACATAAAGACAACTTCTGTGGTGAAGTGTATGTGAATGGACGTCAGCTGAAGAGGGAACAGTTCAGAGATTGCTTCTCTTACGTGCCACAGGTTGATTTCTTTATTTATTTTTGTGCTTCCTTTTGTGTAAAAAAAGTTGGCAGTGTAATGGAGTAGTGCAATGTGAATGTGATTTTACTAGTAAACTTGGGGCAAATCAGTTAATAAGCTGTATGAATGAATTAAGCTTGCATGAACAGGGACAAAGTTTTAATTACTGCAGGACTAACTGCTTCTTTCTCTTCACTTTTTTTTCAGAGTGACACTTTGTTAAGCTTTCTCACCGTACAGGAGTCTTTGACCTACACAGCTTTACTAACTCTTAAGAAATGCTCCAACAACTCCATCGAAAAGAAGGTCTGTATTTTACAGTCTTCCACCACAAAGGCAGACAGGATTTCATGTAATGTTTTCACCAGCAGCACTTTCCATCCATGGCCGTTTTTTATGTTTATGAGATTTTGCAAGTGGGGAGAGATCCGCCTGCTGAGGAGTAGGGCACGAGCTCTCTGGTGGTGCCACCTCTTCAAGGGGTTTGTGCTGGTGCCCCAGGGCATCACTGTTATGCTGGGACAAAACCCTCCCACCTGAAGCTGAAGCAGTTACTGCTGCAGGAGATGCTGCTCTTGCTATTAAGGTCGGTTCCCCTTACTCAGAGAGGAAGCGCAGTTCTCTGGGGTATTTAGGGCCACGTGTGCTGGCAAGACTCATGGACAGCAGAACTGATTTTGACACTGCTCTGTCTCCTGTAGGACATCTCTCACTAACCACAACAGCTCAAAAAAGCACTGGTCTAATGAGCCCCCTACAAGCTACTTTCTTGATAAAATTGATGTGTTTCAGATTTATTTAAAGGGCTCTTTTTGAATTCTATTGAAAGTAAAATTGGATATTCCTGACCAGAGGATCTTGCTTTCTCTCTTCACCGATCTTCCACTCAGTACTTTATACTCAGTTTCCCAGAATTGATGTGCCTTCCTGCTCCCCAATTTTGGAAGCCAGAGTAGCACATTATGTTTCATACCTTAACTTCTAGTCCCACCTCTGAACTCTTAATCTCTAAATGTCAAGTGAAGCTAAAATTTACTCATTTCAGAATAAATGACAATAAAATTTTAAAAATAATATACTAAAAATAATCAAATAGAAATTAGGCCAGATACCTTCCAACTACAATGGATGCAAGCAGGATATTGGTAAAGCTATAATGTAAAATTATGTCTTTTTTTCCCCTGTTTTTTACCATTGCACACAGGTTGGGTTGGACTGTGTTTAGCTTTTTGTAACTGTTATTATTTTTCAGGTACATGCAGTTATGGCTGAGCTGAGTCTCAGCCACATTGCTGACAAAATAATTGGAAGCCGTAATGTCGTAGGAATTTCTGGGGGTGAGAGGCGTCGCGTATCAGTTGCAGCCCAGCTTCTACAAGATCCCAGTAAGTACCACTGCATGGATTTTCAAAATAAAACAAGGCTGTGTCACTTTCTGCTCCTACCACAGGCCTACGTAAACCACTTTAAAATTCAAAAGCATTTGCATTCTTTAATTCAGCAGAAGCCAGTCTGGCGATGACAGAAAAGAATAAACAGTAACTGAGGTCTGCCATTGATCTGTTAGTTGATCTTGGAAAGCAGACAATTTAAGAATCTTAGGGACTGAACATAGGTTTAGACTTGGATTTATCCATTTTAGGCCTTCCTGGGTTCACTCTTCCCAAATGTTTGTTGTGGCCCATTAATTTATCGTTTTGAGTACGTTAGAGCCATACATGTGCAAGCACTGAGCCTTGTAGTGAAGTAGCTGCCATTGAGGTATGTATGTGTGAGTGCCACGTATGTTCCAGAGCCAAAAAAATTCCAATGAAAGGAAATCAAAGCTGAGTAACTATAGAAGGATTATCAATGGGAAAAATTTCGTCAGTTTTGAGAGAGTTTCTTGAAGGTGCCAGACTCTCACGGAGTGAATGTACAACACGTATTTACTGGATGCTGGAGTCCTTGTAGCCACGTGGATGTGCTACAACTGCATATTAGGCAGAAAAGAGCTTAAATAGCACAGTGAGGTACATCACTGCTACTGGTGACTCCTGGGGTGTGCTTACTGCTCAGGATGTCACTAAACTCTATAGTAAACGCTATAGTTATTATGTAAATAAAACTATAGTGAAAACTCTCCTCTCCTTGTACCCTAGTAAAGGTTGGACTGCCCTTTTCTGTACTATGTCTCATCTATATAAAAATGGATTTGATTATAAGTTTTTCCCTTTCATGTGCAGTAAAATGATAGAGAAAATGCAGCAACTTCTGCTTCAGTCTATGGAATTGCATATGCTGTATTTTAACAATTCTTGGTTTGTTCATGACAAATTCTGTGTGTATATAAATTTAATTCGGAATATATAACTTCTAGCTAATTTTGTCACTTATATTTACAATTACGTACAAGCTGAAATTTATCATTATTGTTCTTAGAAGGAGAACACTGTTGTTCTTAGAATGCATCAAATCTATTTTGGTAATTTTCAGATTTCACCTGAATTTAGGAGAAGTATTATGCTCTGCAGTGTTTTTTAATGTCCTTATTCCTAGTCATTGAAACTGAACCAGTGAAACTAACTAAAACTGAAAGATCACGTCATGGCAATATCTGTACATACTTTGCTTTTCATGTGGAACTTCACCTGTAAAGTCATTTCTATATTATTTGCCAAATTAGCTTTAAAGGCAGAAGCCATGACATCTGCTCCTCATTTACCTGAATTTTAAAGCTATTCCTTGTCATTTGACAGAGGTCATGCTACTTGATGAACCAACGACAGGGCTGGACTGCCTGACTGCAAACCAGCTTGTCTTGCTTCTCTCAGAGCTTGCACACAGAGACAGGATTGTGATTCTTACAATTCACCAGCCTCGCTCAGAACTTTTCAAGGTAGATGATACCTACTCACTATTGGCTTTTCTAACAGACCTTTTAGTACCCAAGTTCTTTTCAGTATGGAAGTACAAGATCCAGTATAGCTGCCTCTTTTCCTTCCCTCTGCATAATTAGAGGCTTTTCTTGAATTTTTCGGCTCTGGCCTTGTGCCAGTCACAGAGTACTTTGGGACACACATTGCCCTGTGAAAATAGTATGGACTCCGACTGTGTGCCTAACCCTTGTGTTATGCAGCTACCCAAACCAAAACCACTGGGAGAAGCCGTGACAAGGCATGTGGGTACACCTTGGTCATGTGGTGGGGCAGTCCTGCCTTGCAGGGTTTGTGCTGGGGAGAGCATTTCTCCCTTCCCGTTACTGTTTGTCACTTTGCTCTTCTGACATATCTGCCACCTGCCACACGAATGCAAAACTCCTCTTCCCTGGCTGACTGAATGGAGTGCAAATGGTTGTGGAGCCAGAGGGGAGCAACGGTGCTTTTCTGGAGTGAAAGCAGCCCTGGTGTCTTGAGAACATGAATTGATCATAGCTGGTGGGAACCTTGCCCTGGCAGACATTCACCTGAAGAGCAGTGCTGTTGAAGTCCTTAAGCACTTCAGGATCATCTTGCCAACAATTTGGGGGTTTTACAGACTGGGGCTATTAAGCACTGAAGGAGGTCAGTCAGGAAGTGAAGGTGCATTAAAGTGAAGTCAGAAAGCCACGGTTTTTTTTGTGGATATGCTGCGGTCATTGACAGTTTTGAGAACCACTAGAGCTTAAAGATGTGTCATTTTGCATAAGCACCAATGAGAGGAGTGAAAGAAAGGACAAACTTCCTTTGAGAGAAATATAGTAAGGGAGTTTGAATGTGTCAAAACTATTTTTCCCATCAAAGCATTTCTATTACCAAGACAGTAGCTGTACTCAAGAATTAATGCACTCCTGATCTGATCTCTGTGGTGACAAGTGACAGGACCTGAGGGAATGGCCTGAAGTGTGACAGGGGAGGTTTAGGCTGGATATTAGAAAAAGATTTTTCACACAGAGGGTGGCTGGGAACAGGCTCCCAGGGAAGTGGCCACAACACCAAGTCTGACAGAGTTCAAGAAGCTTTTGGACAGTGCTCTCAGGCACATGGCGTGATTCTTGGGGTTTCTTATGCAGGGCCAGGAGTTGGATTCCATGATCTGGATGGATTCCTTCCAAGTCAGCATGTACTGTGATTCTTAGTACATACTGATAATATATTAATTTTCCCCCAACAGTTATTTGATAAAATAGCCATCATGAGCTTCGGAGAAATGGTTTTCTGTGGGAACCCTATGGAAATGATCACATTTTTTAGTGACTGTGGCTATTCTTGTCCTGAACAATCAAATCCTTTTGACTTCTATGGTAAGTTTGTCTAAGTTGTTTTGGTAAAACAATTTGTTTTCTTCCCCAAGTTAAAGTTTTTCCAGAGATAGAAATGTGTTTGAATTCTGCTCCAACTTTTCAATTATTTTCAGCTCAGAGAGAGGGCTGGCCCTGTGTCACTCCCAATGACTCCATAAAATAGCCATATTTGCAGTAAAGGAGTAAACTACCAATAAAGAAAGAATCTCAACTTCATGAAACCTACGTATTCCTGATGGCATTTTCATATGGCTGTGCACTGGATGTTGGAAAATTAATTTGATCCCAAAATTGTGGAAAATCCCATGCTCTTATGGACTCTGTGATGCCAAGCAACTGAAAAGAGTTGTTGCCTGGAGGGAAGAATGTAGAATAAATATGGGATGATCTGAGGCATCAGTTTCCAGGAATTCTGAGTTTGAGATTTCTGAAAGTTCGGGGAGTTGCTAATACCAGGGTGAACTACTGGAACAGAATGGATGCTTCAGGAGATGATAGCAAGCTGTTGGCATAGGCTGGAGAGTACTGTTTTGCCAATTCAGGATGAAAAAAAAGGGTCAGCAAGAGACTTTGGAAATGAGGCTTGGTTTTGCCTGCAGGACATCCATGTTCCTGATCCATACAGGCACAGGTTTGAAGAGAATGTGGATGTGTTTGTCTGTGTGCATACATGTGTACAGATCTGCAGACGTGTATATAACTCTTTTTAAAACCAACATGTAGGTTAATTTCTGGCAATACTAGCTGGGCACTAACCAGGGAATTTGACCAATCCAAAAAGCTGCATTCAGAGCAGGCAGTGTTTTCCTATTGTCTAGATGGCATTCTAAACTCAGTGAGAAGAGAGGATGGTTGTTGACATGAAGCTGGAATGGGATAAAGCTGAAAATACTGGTATGACAGTGAGGATAATTTTGTCTTCATGAATTTGAATAGTCTTGAAAAGCATAGATGATTTGAGATTTAGACCCACTTTTAAAAAAGCTTGGTAAAGAGAGTACTGCATTCTTCAGATGTCAGCCTTTGAATGTGACAAGAAAAGGAAAAAATACAGTTTAGAGCAAAGAATCATCAGAATATTTAGTCTTTTGAAAATTGGTAGTTTATATTTTTTTGTGTGATTTGATGTGAATGAAGGGACAGATTCTGATACCATTTACACCAGCAGCAGAGGAAAGTAGATCCTATGTATTGAGTGTGGATTATATTGTTGAAATGTCACATGTTTATAAAAAGCACTAATGCATGGTAGGCATTAGCTACTTGGTCTAGTTAGTAGTCAGTGTTATAATTCTTTTAAAGAACACCCAATTGCCATTTATTTCCTGTGTGACTTCCAGCAAGTTGCACTGGCCAAGTTTTAAAAAGTGTTTCTGCGTTTCAAATGTTCATATTTGTAAAAGTGAAGGCTTCATTTTGGATATGTTTACCATTAAAAACAATTCTGCTGAATTCCAGCGTTTAGAACACCGGGGAACTATTCATAAGCTTAATTCAGGTTTTGAGGACAAATTAAGAATCTTGGACAAGGCCTCCTTTTCTTTTGTTGAATTTGTATTTTGAAGTTGAACAGAACATTGCAAAACTGAAATCTAAGGGTGAGAGAAACCTTAGGAATAAATAACTGATGAAGACATCTTACCAGATGTAAAAGAGTAATATAATATTTGGTAAGAACAAATATTCTTGAGAACAACAATCCAATTTTCAAAACCTTGGCTAATTCATTGCTGTTAAGGAAAAGGGAATTTTCTAAGGTGTTTTAGCACTATTACTGCATCTGTATGAGTTTTAAAAATAGAACACACAAATTCCCCATCTGCCAACGAAAGAATTGCTGCTGCCAGGAATATGTTTAGGTGGACTTACTAGAAAGGAACATTAACTCTGTGAAGTATTTACATTTCCTAAGTTCCACCGCAGTCAGTAATATTACCTTCAGCTTGTGCTGAGCCTGCTAGGGAAATTTGGCCAGCTGAACAGTCTCTAACTACACATTAAAAGAGAAGTATGTCTGTGAAGGATGTAGGTGAAACCCAGTGCAACAATGCATTAACAGCTCAAGTAGAGAAGAGCAGTGTCTCTGCAGTGTGAGTTCACACTAAACAAAAAATAAAGCTCCATAGTTACGGAGGAGCAGGCAGAGGACAAGGGGGAGCCATGGAGCCATGTCTGATCATTTGCCTGAAAACCTGAGAAATACATGGCCAGATAAGTCATCTCTTCATCTTGATAAACATTCATCCTGTGGTGCTTTGTCTTGCTCTTGAGAGCTCTGTGCTGTGCAAGGAGAATGCTGAAGATCTGACCAGCACAGTGCTCAAGCCTCGCACTTCCAGATCAAGGACCTGAACTACAGGTCACAAAACACGGGTTTCTTGTAGCTGCACAGTTATTCATTCGTGTTGCATCTAACAGAAGGGAGGAGCAAAAGAAACCTTGAATACTTTCAGTGGACCTTATCATCTTTGCACATTTTAGAATGGAGACAAGAAGTTAGTTGCAAGGAGAAAAAAGATATGAAGGGAAGGTGATGTGTATATATAATAAAAACTTTGTCATTTTACAGTGGATCTGACATCTGTGGACACCCGAAGCAAGGAACGTGAACTTGAAACCTACAGTAGAGTTCAGGAATTTGTATCAGCCTACAGAAACTCGGGGATCTTTAGCAAAGTACTGGCAGCCATTGAAAAAACAAAATATATGAAGGAGCTGCCACCAATACCATTCAAAAACAAAGACTTACCCAGTGGCTTTTACCAAATGTTGATTCTTTTACGGTAAGACTTTCTTTCCCTTTTTTTTAAAGCAATTATCTTTTTCTTTTCCACTAATCTTTCAGGTTTTCCCTCCATGTGTAGATGCATTTCCTTGGTTATTTTGATCTCCCACTGTACTTGTCCCTGTCTTTTTTAATATATTAGCTCTTTATGGACACTGTGTGTCTAATGTTTGTTCAAAGCTAAATACCCAGCCAGCATGTGGTCAGTTGTAGCTAACAAGTCTTTTGTTGCTGTTTTGTTTCATGCTCAGGAGAACAACAAGAAACTTCTCCAGAGATAAGATAGGCATCATCATGCGTCTCCTCCAGAATCTGTTATTTGGCTTGTTTGTAGCCTTTTTCCTTCTTAGACTAAGGAATGATGTGGCCCAGGGAGCCGTGCAGGACCGCGTGGGGCTTGTCTACCAGTGCGTGAGTGCCCCCCCCTACACAGGGATGCTCAATGCTGTGGCCCTGTGTGAGTTTCTGTCCTGTCTTACGTGCAGCAGCAGCTATTGCTGCCACTCTGTCTTAAATAAGAAAATGTGGTTTTTTGAAGATAGTAATTTAAAGGATCTTCACTGTTCTAGGTAATGTCGGAGTTGATAGAGAAGCACAAAATTCAGTAGAATTTAAAGGAATATGCCCTGGTCTCTGCCTTTCTTTTTTACAGCTGGCCTTTATTCTAAACTGTGAAGGCTTTATTCTAAACTGTGCAAAAGATTTGCCTGTGTGTATCATTTTATAGGCAAGACAAAGTCTAGGTCTAGTTAACATCCTAAGTGAACTCAAAACCAAACTGTGGAAAGGATGGAAATACAAAACAGCTTTGACAGCAATTAAGCATAACTGGATTTATGAATATTATGTGATGATTACTTTTTTTTTTAAGGATTTTTTCTCTTTCAGGTGCCATACTGAAAGCAACAGTAGTTTCTGTTTACAGCCCTAAAAACTGTTTTGCTCGTGTAGGGAACATACACTGCTGTCATCAGCTTGAAATCAGAGCACCTCAATAAATTAGCCAGTGACAGAGGTTTTCTCATGTCTTTAATTTGTATATGCAAAAAGAGAAGGCTGTCATGCCTGCTGCTAAGTTAGGCCTCTTTCATTAAGCTTACCAATGTTTGCAATCTGCAGGGAGCACGCTTTGCATTTATAGTGGGGGAAAAAGTGATCAGAGTGGTTTAGGCAGAATGTTTGTGATACGTTCTCAAAGTTGTCTCTGTGCTTCAGGTCATTTCTGCTAGCAAGAAGTCTTGCTCTCTCTATTTAATGGTAATTTAATTTATTTCTTGTATATTTAATTCAGTCCCACCTCTACGTGCTATCAGTGACCAAGAAAGTAAGGACGGCTTGTATAAGAAATGGCAAATGCTTGTAGCTTATATAGTCCATTTCCTGCCCTTCAGTGTCATCAGCGTGGCCATTTTCAGCACCTTTATGTACTGGTAAGCATTTGGACCATCTGTTGGATTGTCATTTTTATTTTGTTACCAGTGTCAATTACCATGTCAGCAAAAGGCCTCCTGGCATGGCTTCCTGCTGTTGTCTCTCAAAATGATTACACAGAAAGCATAAGGAAAGATGACACAAATTTAGCCCTTCTGTTTCAGGCAGAGCTGAAAACACTTAAGTAAATTACCAGTTCTCTGGGTAACTGGGAAAGTTTTAACGGACCTGGGACAGTTACCATTCTTGTGTCACACCAAAAGCAGGAAGTAGCATTTTACATTGCATTTGGAAAGATAGGAAATTAAAAAAAACAGAAGTGAGGAAGTGACCTGTAGGTATGTGACAGTAACAAAACTTTTATTTCCTGGGACATTATGGTTTAGCTACAGCATATGGAAGTGGTGAAATCTGGATCCCTCTCTTACACCCTCGAGAGAAAGGCACAGATTTCTGTCCTTTAGTCTTTTTCTTTTCTAATTGTGCGAGATGTCTAGTGCACCGATAGTTTTCCTGGGACAGTTGCAATCAGTTGGCAGTCTGTAGTGAAATGTGTACGAGTGATGAGCAGGCTTGGTTTGTGTCCTGGATGCATGTTCTCTGATGAGCTGTTCAAAACTGGTAAATGGATAGACCCTTGTAAAAGAGCTGAGGTGCAGGAGCCATTCTGCTGTAGCTGTGCATGTTAGTGCTCTTGCTTTCCAGTAAGATCGATGGAAAACGGATAAAGTAGAACTACACAAAATTGCTTGGACTACTGAATCAGAATTTCTGCACAGGGAATTTTGGAATAGCATTTTTCCCCCACCTAGAAAAACTCAGGAAAAAAAGATGACTATTCTATTCTTCCTTCTGGTCTATAGTAGGCTATGAGGGGCAGTGCTCAGCATGGACTTAATTCTTTCCATTTGGAATCTCAGTAACTTTCAGCCCCTAAATGAAATGAGAAGATCCCTGAGAGGAAGGTATCTGCTCTTCCAGGTGTGAGGACTTGCATGCATGGCCAGGTTTTTTTGTAGTTTGGTGTTGATACGAGACGTAGCCACCTTTGCCCCCTTAGCTACCTGAGCTTTTATTTCTGCAAGCTGTCAGTGGTGCCTGCTTGAGGCAGGGCTCCCTGGGAAGTCTTTTTTTCACAGACAGACAGAAATTACTCTTCCTCTCATGAAGTGCTGTGCTCACCTTATGTTTGTGACTGCTGCTGAGAAAGCAGCGATTTGGAAAGCAGCTTTTCAGGCTCAATGGCACACTCACTCCTAAACAAACAGGAAATCCAAATGGGCAGAGACTTTGCCCCCATGCTTTGGTTGGCTCAAACACAATCAACAATAAGTAGTGTGGCTTCAGTTAATGGATAATATTTACAGATATTATCTTTCCAATATTGCAGTTGTTTGGAAGCCATCGGTGATGTGTCAGAGTGATTTCACAGTGCTCTTAGACCTCTTAGAGAAAGCAGTTTCTGGATGAAATTATGACAGTTTTATCTATGCAGGACTGAACTTTCCTGGGTGGACTAACTTTTTGAGAGGCTTTGACAGCCTCTGGCATGTGTTCTTAGAAGCCATTGCACACAGAGTTTGTGTTTGTGGGGTCAGGCAGTTGCGTCAGGCAGACCCAAACTCTGACCTGCTCAGACGCAAGGCAGATCTGGCCAAGATCAAAGAGAGCCTCTTTTGCAATCAAGCAAATGTCCTGTCTATGCAGATTTTCCTAGCTTAAGATACCTCTGGGAAATGTTCTGGCAGTTCACATCATGCTGTTGTTTTATTGCTGTAATATTCTCTCTTTGAGCTGGGTTTTTTTCTTTTCTTGGGCTTTCTTCTGCTCTATTCCTACCCCAGATTTAGTAGTCTCTGTCTCCATACCTCTGTGTAAAGTATTAGAGCGGCTCAGAGAAGGTGATAGGTTTCTGGTAGGACTTTGGAAAGCTGTTTCTTCTGCACCAATCAGTACTTAAAGGTTGTTAAATACCTGCTAGCTTGCTGAGTGTTTAATACTGGAACAGTCAATGTTCATCCATCTATTTATAAATTATTCTGGTGTTAGAAAAAACGCTACAGGAAAGCCTGTGAGAAAATTGATACTTCTATTTTAAGACCATATTTGAACATGGTGGATTAAAAGGAAAGACATAGGGTCTTGCACTGAGCAACAAAAAAACGAAAATTAAATGCTGAGTTGCTGCTTGTTAGCTAAGCGAAGCATGCAGTCTGCACCTAGCGTGAGGCAATTTTGGTATGAGGTATTTTCGAAAAAGAGTAATGTGCCATGATGTAATAAAAGGTTTTGTCATCTGTCACATACACTATAAGGCCGAATTTAGTTTGTCAAGCAATTGCTGGCTTTTCTTAAGTTTTTAATCTTTAGTACAGATTGAGAGGACTCTTTCCATTGGGTTAGCTAGGGGAAAACTGGGAACAGCATGTTGCACCAAAGAATGCAGGAGTATGGAGGAAATTGCATTGGTATGAATTACATGGGTGGTGAATTCAATTAGCTTTTCATTTAATTGAGTATATCCACACTTATGTTTGCTTGCACAGTATCAGAAGTGCAAAATCCCATTGTTAACTACCTGCATAAAGATGTTCTTTAAATATGTGACTTACATTAATAACTCCCACTGCAAAGACTCTACAAGAAGCAGCATGTTAGTTTAAGGAATTCAAAAACCAAGGTGATTGTCTTGAAACAACGTGGGTTTCTACAACATTTACATCTTTGCATAACCCTCTTCAGTCTAGATGGAGAAAATCTCATACATCTGCACTTACATTACGATAGTAAGTGGATGTCCTTTGTGTTAAGATTACAAACAGTACTAAGGATTAAGGCATAAACTCTTCACTTAATGAGCTGTAACTGCAAAAAACCCAAATAGAAACAAAAGTAAAAGCTACTTTCCAAGTTTAATACCCAAACATTGTTTTTTAAATGTTTTTTTGCTCATCTTTGTACAGGACTACAGGGTTGTATCCTGATGCTTCCAGATTTGGAATTTTCTTTGCTGTTGTCCTAGCATCTCACATGATTGGTGAACTACTAACACTTGTTATACTTGGCGTGGTTCAAGACCCAAATATAGTCCAAAGTGGCGTGGTGCTACTGAATTCAGCTGGCGTGATAGTGGGAACAGGACTGGTAAGGTAGGAGAAAGCTTACTTTGTTATAGTGTTGCTGTTAAAATGATCCAACTGTGGAAGAGTTTCTAGAACAGCTGGTACTGCAGAAGTCCAGTAAAGCACAGGTAGCAATGGAAAGCAAGTGCAGCTGTGCTCCTTCAGAGGCAGAACTACCTAATCTTGTTGGGCCTTGTACTAAACACACAAAACAGACACTTAATATCTTTAGATATGAACAAAGATATTGAAGATTTTCCCCCATTTTTGCAAATACATTGAAGATAAAACTGAACAATTAATATCTATCCGATCATCTGAATTCTTTTACTGATGGTGACATTATGATGTGAAATGCTGTCCTCATTAAATGAGCCTACCAAAAACCCCTGTTACTACAGGTTTTAGTAACTGCTGGAACATATCAGACGTTAAACACTGGTAATGCTGGTTTAAAAAAGCAGTTGCTCTCAACTATCTTATTGGTATTATTATCCAGTTTAGCCGGTAAACTTTTCAGCCACTTTTTCTACCAATGCAGACCGAACTATATAAAAATTAAAAAGTAGTGTAGTAAATACGCAGGAAAATTGGGATTCACTTGCTCTATTACTATGCAAATAAATGGTTTTGCATTTTAATTGCATGAAGTTTGAACAGTTTTCTGCTTGTATTTGTCAATACTGAAATGACTGGGTTTTTTGAGGAACATACCAGAATAAATGTGTAATTGCTAAAAGCAGTTTTCTTAGGATGTTGAGCAAGTGGGATATGCTTACCTGAGACCCTGCCAGTGAAAATGAAGTAAGCCTAACAACAGATGGTGTTGTCCTCAAGAAAACCATATGAATCTTCACAAAGTTGATGATGCCTTGTCTCTTTAATGTAGATCTCAGCTCACACTTACAAAGTAAAGCTAGGTTAATGTCTAATTATTTGGTCCCTTCCTAATTTCAGGAAGATGTGTGTTTATAGTGACATTTATTCCTGCTACTGTAGTCTAATGCCTTAATGATAACTTAAAAGCATTAGGGTGGTTTCTAACCTTATTTTACAGCAGAGACATTGCTAATTAATATTATGAATCTTTTTGATTAATCTTCATAAGCAATGAAGGACATTAAAAATAGCATCGAGACTTGGGTTGCTACGGTTTTTTCCTGTTGAATTTTTTTGTTGTTGTTTAATTGTAAGTCTTGAAATATTTTAGATGGCTGAAATTGCCCAGTCTTGTTGAATGTTTCTTCTCATTATTTTTGCTCCATTTTTGCTTTGTTATTATTGCTGCAATGAATTGCTGTTCAGTCTTATTTGGTTTTGAAGATGGAGTAAGGGGTGGTGGTTTCTTACTTTGGAAGCAACACATTTTGGCAAGTAAGGTTTATACTGGGTCTTGTCATTTTCAGTTTATCACTGCCATGTGAACAGCAAACAACCATAGAATTCTTTGTGACTGTCCATAAACAAGTCAGGGCTGAATGTTATGACACTGTACCAAAGTCAGGGACAGCCTTCACAGTTGTCTCATCACTTAGCCTTAAAAATGGACTTTATGTTTGAAAACCCTGCAGGTAGAGACAAGAACGGTTTCTCTCACAGGTTAGAAACAATGACAGCTTGTTTTAATTTGGGGGCCCTTAGTATGTAGCAAAAGCCAGCTTAACTTCTCTGTTTCTTTAAGGACCCTTGAAGAAATGCCAACACCTTTTAAACTACTCAGTTTTCTTACCTTTCAAAAATACAGCAGTGAAGTCCTTGTAGTCAATGAATTTTATGGCTTAAACTTCACATGTGGTAAGTGTTCTAAAAAAAAGTCCATTATAAATAATTTTAATGAGATGTTGATGCTTATTTTCCTTCTATGTACATGCATCCTGATAAAATAAAGATAACTTTTGAGTTGCTAAAACGAACTCACTAATTAGTAAGGACTATAATGCTGCATCAGCAAGCTAGAGCAGAATTTGATTTTTTTGTTCTAACCATTTCTCATTCTTCCAGTCCTTCATCTTTCTCTTTTTCACCTGTTCTCTTATCCCCTCTTTGGAGGCATTTTGGAAGCTAAGTTTATAATAGGCTGGAAATTTTTTTGGAGCAGTGTTACACAAATTGCACAATCTAAGCTCAAGTATCAGTGCAGGGAGTATTGAGAGGTAACAAACAGCTGACCAGATAACAAACAGCTGACCAGATACCTCCTCTAATACTAGAGAGGCTTCAGTCCCAACGTGTTTCTGTGGTATGTATTGAGCAGCTTGGGTCTGTCAGGCTGTGCTTTGCTGGTTGTGAGCAAGATAACCAGCAAAACAAGAGAATCAATCAGGTTGGCAGGGTTAGTAGCTAATATACATTAGTGGGGTAAAATTTACAGCTTTGGACCTTCCCTAAGATATTTAGAGCTTTGTAGCCAGGTGTCTGTGCTCCTCTCCAACGCTACATATTTTTTATCCATTAGTCTCTCCTGTACCTCTGTTACAAGATCAACAGCTGTTATAAAATGAATGCATGAATTTATTAGTACCAATAAACACCTCATTTTTAATGTGCCCTTCAGACAGTCACCATTTCTTGCATTTTGGAACCCTCAACACATATGAACACTCTAAGTCTACCACATGGGGCAGCTTGCTTCTTGAGGCCCTCCAGATAATGTGTCTGAAAAGCCATAAATCTTTGTTTGGCATGAACAAAATAGAGAGCTCCTAGTGACCCTTTGTTCTTCCCTTCAAAAACTATGTCATGGATTGCATTTCAACTGCAGAAACATAGGGCTTGTCTGGTTTTATTCCAAAGTGATGAGAAGTACTGCTGTGGGTATGGTTCTTCATGGAAATTATGTCAGGGAGAGGTGAGGTGTATTCAATGCATGAGCTAGAGACTGGAGTCTGAATTTTAATTTTACAGATACACCTACTAAAGAAATTGTTTGTTTCTCTTGACAGGTGCAGCCAACAGTTCCACTGCAAATAATGCTGCGTGTGTTTTCTCCCAAGGCATCCAGTTCATTGAAAAAAACTATCCTGGGGCATTGTCCCGGTTCACAATCGATTTCCTTGTACTCTATGCTTTTATACCAGTACTTGCCATTACTGCAATTCTGAGTTTCAAATTAAGAGAGAGAATTACTGACAGACAATGAAAAAGTAGCAATTCTAACAATGTCTAATACTACACTTGTGACTTTATTATGGTCAAAGGCTTGTATTTCTGGATTTTAGATAGAATTTAAGTGATGACATATAAAAACACATTCATCTTCTCATGTTCATTTTCATCTTGAAAACCAGTGTTCTCCTAAGAGTGTGAATGAGTCCTGATACTGGTTTTCCCCACCCCTCTCCTCTGACTGATCTCCAGATCAGCTGTAATCAACAGTATTTCATGTTTTAAAGTATTTCATGTTTCTGAATTTAATTTAGTCAGCTGTTGCTGATGATTTTTAACAATGTAGCAATGGTGCTCTTAATTTTTTTTCCCCACTATTTTGTTTTTTAACCCCTACTAATAAGCAGAGGGGTACAGCTGCTAGTAAATCTCATTTCTAGAATTGTGTTTTCAGTCTTATGCGTTGTTTTGATACCATTTTAGGAATTTGTAGAAGGGAAACAAACCAAATACGTGTAAAGACAGAATCAAGACATCACTCCACTTTAATCTTATACAGACTATACAACTGATGAGTACAGGATCTTGAGGCAGTATCAAAGTTACTCAGCTTGTTTTTGCCTTGTAAATGATGGTAAATCAGTGAAGACAAGTTATTTATATCAATTCCTTCTTTTCATTGTCAAGTTCTATTCTTGTTTTAGAAGCAGTTTATGAATTACAAGAGAAAAAAAATGTTTCTTTAATAATGTTTTGGTTTTATTTAATAAAATGTCAATTTAACTAGGGAAAAAGTATAAAAGTTGTTTGTCAGAAGCAATGCCGTTTTCATCTTTGGAAATTATTCTCATGGGCCTCTCAAAATGGAAAACATAACAGACATAGAATTCCTAAATTTTGTATCTTATTTTCATGTTCACTGAAGAAATTAGTTTCTGCAGAGAGATGGATTTCTCCAAGCAGGTAATTAAGTGTATTTGTATCTTAAAATTCTGTAATTATATAACTAGTTCTATATGATAGTTTTGAGATGAGGCACTTCATAACAAAGAATTTGACGTCCACTCCTCAAGGTAATACAGTATTTCCACTTAAGTGTGAGGCCAAGATTTTTTCTAATATCTTGATGTAAAATACTCTGAGATACAAATTTTGTATCGGAAAAAAATCTGGTGAATAAATATGTTAAAAATACCAAATAGCTTTAAATAGCTGGAAAGATATCACATTAGTTTGTCTCTCCCATTTTTATGTGCACGTAGGGTTGATCTGGTTTGCCAAGTGACTGTTCAGACATTGACTCTCTGACAAGTCTGAGCTCTCAGGAGACACCTCTGGCTTTAATCTGGATTGTCTTGTGTATTCTCAGAACACTCAGTGCATCTCACTGTACTGAGGTGTGCATGGACAAAACCCCATGCCTAGTTTAGGCTAGGATTTCACAAGCTTAGGCTGAATGTGAATCAATAATAGTTCCAGCACTAACCAAATATCTGTCAAATTAATTAAGACTGATTTCCTAGCATTTGAATACATAACAGAAACATCCATCTTCTAAACTCAACGTGACATTATACATTTCAAGAAATAACTCCTGTATTAAACTGTATGATTCTGAGACAGAGAGAAAGCACACTTCTGAATTCAGGTCAAAGATGGTTTTAACTCCACTTTATTCTGCCGGTTTTAGTTTTATTTATGTATTCAAATATATCAAACAATTATGCAAGTATTTCTTAAGCTTTGGTTTTGAACTACAAAAAGATGCCTAGCACACTACTCAGTTTTATATTTTGGGTGTGAAAACATTTTTATATTTAAATATATACTTAGGGTAGAAGTATTCAAAAATAAACCCAATAATGTGTTAAAACTTATAAAATAGGTAGGACTGACTAATGCCAGTCTTCATATACAAACCCATCTGAGAGCAACCTAGAATTTCTTTCTCCTCACTTTTTAAAACTCTTTGCCAGTGCCAAGATATTGCCAGTCCAAGTCCAAATTTAGACTGAGTGAATAAACAGCTCCTTTTATGAAAAATAACAACAGGGATGCTGAATAAATATTAACTTTGTAGTCTGATATTATGTATTTTCAACTGCATCAGATGAGATTGCTAATGTAATGTAAAAATGGTAAAAATAATTTTGTAAATTGTGTTAAACTGAAGACAGAGTGGTTCATGAATCGGAATCAAAATCCATTTCTTTCCAGGATTTAGAGGCATTTCTTTTGTATTGTTCAAGTTCCTAAAAAAGAAACATAAATACGTATTAAGCTAATCTTCTCATTACTAAAAGTTATAAGAAACTTCAGATATTTATTTGGCGAATGTAGGTATGTACAAACACTTTTCACTGTAGAAAAAATGTACTTTATATTTAAGAAAATTGTCCTAAAAATGCTATAAATTTTGCCACTTTGCTTTCATGTAGGGAGCTACATTTTGCTGTACTTTAGATCAGCAGAGTGCTAGCAAGGTAGACAAATGAGCTCATCTCAGTCAAATGTGCTACTGGGAACACTGACGCTTATAACAGAAGGTTCTAGCACCATTACAACCAACAGTTTCCTCTGCTGATTTTCATGTAGTAGCGTGTACTGTCAAGAGTGATTTCTGAAGATTTTTTTCAGCAAAAAATATTAATTAAGGAAGTATTATGATTGCTTGTCATTTATTTCAGAGTAAGGCTTCCAGCAAATTTACAGAAAGATGATGCTCTAATGAGGTGCTGTTAGGCCAACTTGCTTGCAAGACAAAAAAACCTCACCATATCTTACTTACTTACTTACTTAGATCAGGAAAGAGGTGGACATAAACCAGTGCTTTGTATAAATGTAGCAAAGACCTTCAAAGGTGGACAGGTGTTTTACAATTGTTATTTTGATTTTAATAGAATGGACTTCAGAGAGTAAGGGATGTTTTGCTGTAGGCATGCAAGTACCAGAACTGACAAAAATAATGAAAGTCACACCTGGTGAATTTAACAGAAGTATTAACTATCAATCCAGAGCACAGAGGGAAAAAGAAGAAGAAAATAAAGGGTAGAACAACAAAGCAATCATTATTTTAAGATTGTATGGAAATAACAAATGGAATTTTTTCTCAGGAAGTAACTTCAGCAGCTTTGTCAGAGGTGCAAAGTTTTCAGAAAGCAGCCCAGCTGTATGAGCAGTGAGAAGATTTTTAGTTAGTGCACATTCTTCCTGATGCTTGTAGGAGTCTGCTGTTAGAGTTAAGTAACTCCATCGGTGACTGACACAGAACATATTGTGTCTAGGCTAAATCCAGTAACTTGCATTTATTAGCTACAGCTCCAGTACTACCTAACTGTTCTACCTCTAAGCTGGTCTTTAGTCAGTATTTTCACTCCCTCATTATTAATTTAAAGTAATTATGATATTGGAACTTACTGAACTGTTGGAAACTTGCCAACAGTTACTAAGAGAAAGAATACTGTGGTATTTTAAGGAGCATATGTAACCTGCTTTATGCTAAGTAATTTCATTTAAAAACTTTCTCAAAGGCTTTGGGAAGGGTTAAAATTAGATAGCCATGTTTTCCATATAATGACAATACTGTCTGGGGCTCATGTCTACAGGTGTTGGCTAAATAATGAGCCTTGCAGATTTATCATCTGACTAAACTCCTTCAAGAAAGAGGCAGATAATTTAGCAGAATTAATTTTGCTGTAAGTTTAGCTAGTCTAGGAGGCAACTCAGTGTAAAGGCAATTCAAAACAAAACAAAAATGCAAACTGTCAAACCACAGCATATATTAAAGTTGTGTAGCTACTCCACTACATACAAAAGTACAGAACAAAATTTTAAGTATTTATTTTGGAGGTGTATCTAGGTAGGGCTAACATTTAAACAATGAGAAATGAAAGAAAAAGAAAAATTGATTAAATGGGAGGATATTTGGGAAAAAATAATCGTTTAACAAATGTCAGTGATTCAGGAGGGAAAATGTTTTCAGGAAAGTACATTTACCTAGTTTATGTGCAAAATAGAAAGTGAAATACATCCCTGTAAGTCAGAAGTGTAATGCAAAATTCTTTCAAACACTACTTAAAGATCACTCCAGAGACCTTCTTGAAAAAGGACCCCTTCCTGCTCGTTATGTTCTATACTGCAAACATGAGCAGAATTCTAGAATAGACGAATGATACAGTCAGCTAAGAGATCATCTCTCCAAAGTGCAAGAAGATCCTACAAAGGAATATATCTCAAGGTACACCAAAATCTTCATGCTAGCATTATGCTATGCTTGTTTTGTGGGTGCAAGTGTAGGGGGCAGAGATCAGATAGACGAAGAAAAAATAATTGCAATTTAAATGTGCTTTCAATGTGCTCTGAGTGCTTTAAATGTAATTAGTGCTAGCAACTTATCACAGATGTCTCAACACTGGCATAAAGTGAGCTTAAATTGGTTTTTTTAAACCTTAATGCTCCTGTACTTCTGTGTTTCTGTAAATTCTTCATCTGTC
Organism: Rhagologus leucostigma; assembly: GCA_013397725.1. Taxonomy (NCBI): domain Eukaryota; kingdom Metazoa; phylum Chordata; class Aves; order Passeriformes; genus Rhagologus; species Rhagologus leucostigma. The sequence continues at coordinate 1,974,540 of VZTD01002399.1, read as the reverse complement.
AGATGGGGAAGATCACACCTAATCTCATAAAGGGATTGGGAAGAAAGACTTAACTGATGTTTGTGAGGCACTCAGATAAGATAACATTACCACACACTCTCAGAGAAAAAAAATTAATACTTTTGTGTTCATTGAAGTGTCTGAATGGCAGGTTGAAAAATAAGGTACATAAAGAATGAAGATGATGAAAAGAAATACTGAACAATTGAACGGAGACATCAGCAAAATAGTATATGATCATGTAATTAAAGACAATACTGTAATGTCTACAAACAAGAAGGAAAAATTAAGATTGTAGGAAAAGCCTTAATTGTTGCATTTCCTCTGTTCTGAGTGACTGATATGACTTCAACTTTCCTTTTCAGGCAGTTTCTTACTGGAAGTGCCCTCAATATGGAACATGGTGAAAGCAACCAAGTACTGAAACACTAATTAAAAATCTCAAGCACACAAACTTCTGTAGAAAATTTAATAACAGTGCTCTAATAATGCTCTTTAATGTAGTTTAAAAATGAAATCTTTTTTACCCATTTGGACATACTTTCACGTGAAAACAAGAAAGCTTATTCTTGGTAGCTGAGTAAATATCCTAAATAACTTTTTCTCTTATGAAGACTAGCACATGTCCTCCTTTGGAGGAAATGAAAGGTGGTACTGCTCTGTTCCCAGGTTAAGGTAGGTGCCTGTTATACTTCTCTGCCCAGTAACACTGATGTGACCAAGGGGGTTCATGGCACAGTGTGAAATCTTCTGTTTTGTGGAATGAGACTGAAATGGTCTCCTGATGTTCAGCAATATGTTCATGTCAGCAAAGTATGCTGAAAAAATACGGCTGTCATTCTGTTGGCCAACACGCTCCCCATGTCAGCTGATATCTGACATGGAGGTGACATTTGGTGGTGAGTAACATGGTTGATCAGGTCACTGCAATTTTAGGGGAAATGCAACTATTCTTGTGAGATGGAGAATCTTCTTGTGTTGATGACTTTTTAAAGTCTTAACAGTTACATCCCTGTCCGTTACGATCTTCCATGACTTCTTGTTAGCTGACACCAAATGGCACCAGGCATCTACTTTTCCAACTTTACTTCATGGCATGAGGCTTCAGCTAAAACTGGCACCAATCCCTGAAGTAATAGCTCTGTGTAACAAGGACCACTCAGCGTGAACTTTGGCACTGCACGACTTCTGAAGTACCTGAGTAGGAGGCTCTCCAGTTCTTTGAGCTCAAGGTTAACTTAGATTATCTGTTGCATCAATGAATGAGGTTGCACTCATAGGTCCAGATCAAAAGGTCCAAGCACCTGCTTTGAGTGTTAGCAGTGAAGGCATAAGAGAAGACAAAGAAAAACCTTCAAAAAGACACCTCAGAGTACTTATATCTGTGGCAGAGAGCATTTCTAAAGGAAAGAGAACAGACATTCCCATGTGCCAGGCTCTCACTGCCACAAACATTTAGAAAGAGCTAAGGAACAAGACTTTCATGCTCCCCGTAGGTGCTCACAGATGCAGGTAGTATGTGTATAGCTCTAACCAGCAATATTATTTTAAAAGATCTCACTCTTATTCAAATTATGTGTGTACCAAAAACCAAAGTAAGGTGAACTGAAAGCATCAAAAGCCAAAAAACTAACAGGGAATGGATAGAGGATGACAACTTTGCCATGTGGTTTATATATGAAGAATCAACCAAAACTAGACATTTAAGCCCTAATAACTATGAAAAATGAGTAATTTTTTTAATCTTGAAAGCCCTGCAAAACCCACAAAATTCCAGTAATTCCTGGAGAAAATCTGCTAGTTAAGAATTACATCAGAAATGTAAATTTCAGTGGGGTGCCTGGTGCTGTATTCTCTCTCAGAGCTTAACTACAGAGAATGAAAAAGCAGTAAACAATTCCAACAGCACTATTTGATATAAGCCTGTACCATGTATGTCTGTGGGGCAAGAACTAGGAAAAGAATCCTGGAAAGACATAGCTGAGAAAGGGAGATGTGCTCCATCTTGGAGAAAGGCACAATGAGGAAAGACAGCCTCTGAGAGCTTTCCAGAGCAAAAATGTTTAGAAATAGTGGTACATCTCATAGTTAACTCTGAAAATATTAAGAAGGCAAAATAATCTGGTCTAAAAGAAAACAGTTATGGCAGAATGCCGATGAACTAGACTCTAAACTTCTACAGCCAAAAAGCATCTCCGATAAATGCTGGCTGACAGTACCTACGAGCCAGCCAGGGACTTTCTTGATTTTTATTTTTTTTAAATGTTTTCTTATTTTATACTCAATCATTCTATCTTTTACTCTGCTAAAATGCAAGCAAATCCTTCAACCAGAATTACAAAGTTGGAAATGATTTATTTAAACTTTGTATTGCCACAGTTATTTATAAACCTATTACAGTATTATCAAGCAATCCTGACCAAGACTGAGTCAGTCAGGTGTTGCTGGTTCTTCTGTCAGATGCAGTGACAGGGGCTGTGTTTTGCTTCCCTTGCTTGTTTTGTGCTTATTTTTCTTTTAAGGCTTATCTTTGAGATAAACAAGCAAACAGGCTATCACCTGGAGTCCAAAGTAACATTAATTAACCGCAAGTAACTGAGAAAAATGATAAGATGAAAACATTCACTGTCATCATGTGAAACTTTGAATTTTGCATTATGTCCCATGATTTCATTAGCAACATGTTGCATATTGACCATCTTAATATACTGGTTCTCCTACACGAGAGATACCATGAGACTATACAAAGAATGTCAGACTTATTTAAAGTGTTGTTTTAACAATAAGATTTTTGTGCCACTTTCCATTGAACTGGAAAACAGAAAGACACTTCAAGAAATACTGCAACTAGAGAGTTCTTTTCTTTTAGATATATATTTCTATCTTGGTGCGTTTCAAATTCTTGGAGTATAAAACATTTTAATAATGTGCAAATAATCTTGTAAAAATTAAACTCTGTGATAGAAACCTAGGAAATAGCTGCAGATAACAAAAGTAATTTTCTCTTTAATGCTCAAATTACTTGTAGTAGTCCAACAAAAAGAAGCTATACTGGTTTGCAATGTCCTTGAACAGATTAAGATTCTAAAAGCCTTTCTCTTTTGTTTAAAAAAAGAAAATGAATAATTTCCTGTATGATTTCATCAATTCATACCAGTATCTTCTTTTGCAACACATGACTATCTAAAAATAACAAACCTAGTACACTATATAGTTATTTTGAGATATGTAGCTATACTGAGTATGTTTGCTTTATAAATTCCAAAAGCAGCATGCTTTACAAATTTTAATGATTTCTATGACTGCTCTTGATGTGACAGCAATTCAGAACTGATACCTACATTAATAGGACATTACAGGTAATGTGCAAGTTCAGAGGCTGCAGGGGACTTTTGAAATTGCTTTATTCTTTGGATAAATCTTGGACTGATTTTAACAGACCCATACCTACGATAGAGGAAGACTCTTATATACAGTACTGCTACTCAGGTGATGTTATTTACTGATAGCTGCAAGGCAATGTTTTAACCTTCATCTAGTCTGGCACAGAATTTTTCTATAAAATTAATTCCCCACTAATCTAGAGAAAGGCAGAAACACTTCAAAATTAATAAGAAAAAATAAAAGATCCTTTCCCTACTAAAGGTTTCTCCTGGAATTCAGGGGTTAAACCACATATCACTGTGTGGAACAATTCCATTCACTCTGTTTAAGATAAAATGTACGTAGCCTGCAAATTCGAGTTAGAAATGTTATCATCTCAGTATCTTTCCAGTTAAATAAGTTTTGAAGGAGAAAGAAAAGGAGAAAGACAGAAATAAACAGTCCTTACCCTAGACCTTGGTATAGCTTCCTACACTTCTGTTAGTCAACACTCAAATGAGAGTACAGGGTAAAGAAATGAGGAAAGTACTGTCAAGAGAGCTTCAAAGTTTTGCTTCAAGATCATTTTAGTGAGGTAATTCTCGAGAACAGTTGGAGGGAAAATTTGAATTATTAATTTCTGAAGAAACTCAGAGCCAAAACTTTGAGATCTAACAATGGTCTACTAGCTTAGTATCTAACAGTGGGAAAAAACCCCACAACCAACTACTAAACTGAAATCTAAAACTGAAGTTATTTAGGGGCCAAAAGGGGAGGTACGAGTATATGCTATTAGTTCTGCAGTGCTGGTGGTTCTGGAATATCTGACTATGAACAGCAATTGGAGAATTACCACACACCTGGTTTTTCTGAGCTCTCATGACATCAACTTCATACTCAGCATATTGAATATCCTGTGCAGGGTCCTTGGTATCTTGTAAAGCACAGAAACTCTAAAAGGAGAAAAGACAAAACCGCAAATGATAGAATTTATCTTCTTTTAATATGAAAAAGCCACACTATAGAAGTGAAAGTATTTGCTTTTAATACAAATATATTAAAAGCTTGCCATTTATGGAACAATTTTGTGCTACAGGACACAGATTATTTTTTTAAAAAAAGCTGTTCTATCAGTAAGATGATGGGAAAGTAATAGTGCAGCTAGATCTTAAAGAACAGAAAATATTCTTATTTTGGTAGTTGGTTATTATTCTTGAGCCTCAAAATGAAAATATCCTTTCTGGTCCATGAAATTTGAGCACAGTTGAGATTGCCCTTGCTAAAGTATTTAATACTCATGACTAGAATTCACTTTTGGTTATCAGAAGCATTACTTCAATAGATGAGAAATTGATTGCTATCTTTGCCAAATACCTGAATTTTCATTTCCTAACCTTGAGCGAACTGTAACTTGAATTCCAAAGAAGTAAATACACTAAGAAAAATTATCAAATAAGGGGGGTTTTAAAAAATGTTGTCGTGCACATTTCTCCTTATTCACATCACATGAAAAGAGCAAGAAGGCAATAATACCAGTGATGGAATAAAATAAAACAGAATTCTGCTTCTTAGATGAGGCAATGGAGAAAGAAATTTAACAATGTATAAAAACAGCTTCAAAGTTTAAAGCCTTTTTTGGAACCAAAACAGAAGACTGTGAATCTATTTGGCAAATGTTCAAATCTTTAATTAGACTGATACACTGATGGACAGCAATGGAGCCTGCAAGATGAGGTGTAATTCATTTTTCCAGCTGTTTCAGGGGGAGTTCAGGAATTACTTGCAGAGCTGGGTCCAGGAGGAAACATTTGTCTATTGTGTTTTTAAAGGCTGTGAGGAAAACTAACATGAAAAATAACACTTCTGTATAGTTTCTGAGAAGTTTAGTCTTTATCATGTTGGGGCATATTGTACTGAGAACAGCATCTTTCATAATTTCTAAATGTAGGAAGGTGACTGAAGATGTAGAAGCACCACTACATACGAGTCTCTATCTTTTAAAAGTGTATTAAAGAGAACTGCTAAGTGAGACTGAAATTCCAATCAGTGGACTTGAAAGACAGCAGTGAGTAGGGATATTGCTGTTATTCTGTGAGAAAAGCAGCTCTGTGTGTGGCAGGTACATCCCTACCTTGGGAGGAAATGTTTTCTCAAATACTTTTTTCCATAGTTCCAAAGGCGTGTTGGCACGCATCTTTCCAAGATCACTGTCAGAGGCAGGTGGTGGTCCTGAGGATCACAGCACACATAAGACAAGTGTGTTGTCATAACAACATAAATCACAGAATAATTTTGCATAATGATCCATCTAATTTAGTATTTTACCTTCTACACTGACAAGCTGCAACAGGTTTGAAAAAAAATTGATCTCCTACCATTAAATGGGCTGAAAGGTTTTGTATATTTTATTTTCTTTCAGATCTAAGCTTATTGGTACTTTACTATTTTACATAGTCCAGAGACTTTAGTAAACTACTTAACAAACCTGAACAAATAGTTCTCAGTAATATACTGAATCACGATTTTAAAATCTATAAGCCATTTCCTTCAATAATCTGTTAAAACTGATACTGATGTGCGGTAATTTACTTATTTGCTTAAAATGTTTTCCTTGTTTTCAGAACAATTAAGCAACAAACACAATGAACAGGAAATGTTCCAACCTATTTGGCTCATGGAATCCAGGCCTGCTGGAATAAAGAGAGGTTTGCTGGGATCCACTGATACAGACTTGCTAAGCAGAAAAAAAAGAAAATGTATCAAGTGAGCATTTAGCAGTCAACAAAAAATGACATTATTCTAGCCAAGACTAGAGTCTTACTGGAATTTGCATATAAATACATGTAAATAAAAAAGTACTCCATTCCAGTGGTAACCACGTTTTTAATTCATCAGTTTGAAGATCAAAACCAAGGAGTTACCACTGTCCTTAGAAGAGATAGGCAGCCGAGTCACAGGAGTCCAAGTCCATGAACAAAAATCTTTCATAGATCATATTTAAGAAAAGTTTTTATTATTAAAATAATTTTTATTAAGTAGTTTCAGGCTCTGGGCAAGACATTTAATAGTTGAACAAAAATGTTACCTTTTATCGTAGCCAAATGCCAAGTGATTAATAAGAGCACGGGCTTTCAGCAGGAGAGCCTCAGATTTACTGGTAAACTAAATGAATCAGGAAACAAAATATACATTATGAACTTCTGTCACAGGGATATTACATTTTGCCATTTACAAAGAGGATAGAGCCTTGCTAATTCCTGATCTCAATAAATTTGGTATATATGTTCACTGAATTGATTACAATAAAAATCTCACATTCCCTTTCAAAAACATGAATGTATTTCTTACTGAATATATAGCTCAAGAAAGATTAAATTTAAAATAGAGATTAAATAAATAGAGATTAAATAAAAAAATTTAAAATACGGATTCAAAACTTTTGAAATATGCACATTACAAGACACAAATCTTTTGCCCAAGACTAATAAGTTAAGATTTTAAATTACATAAAAAATTATCCAGACTACCATAAACATTTAGAAATGTAATGAATAACTATATAATTGTCATAAAAGCAGCTTCGAAGTGGCAGAATGGTACAGATTTATGAGAAAGCAGTTCTCAAAAGATATTCTCAAAACAACATGCTTCTTCCTGTCTAAGGGCTTTTGTATCCTAACAGATTTATGTCTTTGAGAAAGAAGTCAGATCCCTGCTGTGGGAAATTAAGTTTCTCCCTCTCATTTCAATGACAATCAGGATTTAGCAGCCAAAGAGTTTTAGTATTCTAGTTTTAATTTTTAATTACAATAATGCTTAAAGACTTTAAAAACCCCAACCAAGACAGTTGTATTCTCAGTTAACGGAAGACAAATTCCTGTGTCAGAATGAAAAAGGTTTACATGGATGCAAAAGGACATGCTGGGATTTTAAGGATTTAAAGTGAACATAAGTCGTTATGATAATCACTAAGCTACTATTAAATATTATTTATTACCTAAATGATGGTTGATACAAATTAGACCCATTTTCTGATGCACAGTAAGCCCAAGAGGCAGCATTTTTGGACTGTGAATCTCAGCATGCATTTCTGTCTACTCAGAGGATGACCTGACAAACTAAAATAAATACTTCATTGTCCTCATGTTTGCATCCTTCTACCCACTTCTGTAAGGAAGCTCCTGTCCTTCTTCTTCAACACCCTAAATGTAATATTCTGGTATATATAAACTACTGTGAAAATGAGCTCTTGCTTTTAAATCTACCAAAGCTGGTTTACTTGATGGAAGCTCATGCTTCTACCAAAAGGGCCAGTTCTCTTAATTCAATCTAAGGCAATCATTTTTGCCCATTCTCCTTTCTTGTACCAAAAAAAAAATTGCCCAAGATGCAGTAAACTCAATGCAGGAACTGAGTTGGCTAACAAGTAACTATTTTCATTTAGTTTTTGTTGATACTGGGAATTGTGTAGCTTGTTTGTTCACAAGGCATGTCCATCCATCCCCTGCCAGTACTGTGACTTGTTCAACAGATAGCCTCATGAAGAAAGCTACTGTAAAACCAATGAAATCCCATTTTCTCTAGGAGTTTTACATTACTATTTTTAAAAGTTGTTTTGTAACAGAAATACTGTTCATCTTCTCTATCCTTAAATAGAAAGTGAATATACACACCACTAATGATGCTCCATAATAATGTGAAACAAATCGAAGTGTCTTGCTTATTATTTTCCTCATTTCAGAGTCAAACTCCTGAAAAAGTTGATATTGGAACATAAGAAACAAAACCCAAAATATTACAGTTAGAACTTTTCTTTTTTTTATATAAACTGCAATGCACTTAAGCTACAATATATAAAGCTTTCAGCTGTCAGCATAATTATATCTTAAGACACAATCAGTAACAGCCTACTCTGAAAAGAAATGTCACAATTTCTCTTTGTTTCTTTTTTACAGAGGGAGCCTAATTCAGGCAATATGTTAGTCTAGGAAAAGTTTTTTAATTGAGAATGCACATTTAATTTTCAATTTATTTGTTTGATTTTGTTTTAAATTTTTAGAAGCAGAAATGCTGCCTACTAGAAGAATAAGGATTTTTTTCTTTTTGTGAAAGAAAAGTAAATCTTTAAGTAAATCTTTGGGTATATGCTCTCTAAATTCTAATATCTGCAAGATATGAAAGGTGCATCAAAATACCTTTTCATCCATGTTTCTTTAATCTAAGATCATACAGATGGCCTTCCCTGGATAAAATGGGTGAAAACTTAGTCCCAGTGAAGCCTGCAGCAGTCAATCCATAGACCCCCAAAAGAATCAGGTTGGCATTTTATCCTTATTACATGAGAGTCACTTAAGGAGGTCATGGCTCAGCATAAAGCTTCGGTGTGAGAGAAGGCAAGTCCCTTATTAATAAAGAATTAAGTAACTCAAAGAGTCAGCCAGGTGTCAGGGCACTGTGTAGTCATCCAAAAAAGCAGAGGTTGCCAGCATGACTGCTAAAAATCAAACATACCGTCCTAGTTTCTCATGATCAAGTGCTGTGAGTTTGCATTTGTTCGGGTTTTTTATGTCCCGGGAGAGAATGCAGCAGTACTATGACATTTCTTTCCTCCCCTCCATAAAACATGCAATTACTCACTTGTCTCTGGAAACTTAGGAAGTACTTTAAAAGAAGTTCCAGACTGTAATGAGATTTTATTGTTTGTGCTGCCACAACTATCAAAATACTCTGTTCAGCTGACTTGAGATACATCCCTCTTTCACTGCCATAAACTTAGAGCTGCTGTCACAAGGGACACATGGAGTTGGATTTCTCTTGTTTTAAAAGGAAATCATCAACATGGTGTTTTCTTGCTTTCCTTTTTGGTCTGCAGCAACTTGTGTCTCAGCATTTTCTAAATACATCTCAAAAATCATCAGTTTGGGTGTGTTTTGTGAAGGAATGACAGTACGCCTTCCTTAAGGCTGTTGGATGGAAAGATTCTATTTTTTTGTGGTAGAAGGCTGGCTGTCCACACTTTAGTTCAAAAGATTACTATTATACTGTGAAATTTTAGTATATAGAATATTTACTGGGAATATTTTAATCATTAAAAATGTACTTAAGTATTACTTACATGAAAAATATCATATTTGCTTCCAATTATCAGCAAGGGTATTGGAAAAGGGTCAACTAATGCACAGTCCTGTTAAAAAGATATAGGACAGGCTAAGAACTGTAAACAAACTGTAGAAGATTGCAACTGTTAAAGCAACTGAAAGGGGTTAAAATTAATTCACAGAAGACAAGGTTTTCCAAACCTTAAGGTACACGAATCAACTTTAAACAATATCCGTATTATATTCTACCATTTTCCCATTTTCTTCCTAAACAGTCAGGAAACAATCCCTCTGAGCAGTCAGAACACTTACTGGCATAAAAGGGCTCTTACACTATACATATGCCAACAATAGATGGAGAAGGAAGAGAGGAAAAACAGCATGTCAGAACACCTCCCAGACTGGATTAGTAGAACTGGCTTTTTGACACATTCTCCTTCCTTGGATAAAATCTAAAATACAGACAGAATCTCAAGAAAACTGAGTGGAATGATTTACTTGTGTCACACATTTGTCCTCCCCACATCCCATTTTCTAAACACTTAAACAATATTTAACGTGCATGTCAAATATTTGATATCAGCACAAAGAGGAAACATCATCCAACAAACTTGAAAATGTGAATTAGTATCGATGGAGGAAAACAGGTCTAAGAGTGTAGATTTTACTGCTGAATAGCTAACTTGTGATAAAAGTTTTAATAAGTAAATTACAAGAATCCTCAAATGATCTGGAAGGTTTTCCTGTAGTCCATATGAAACAAGATAATTCCCTCGTGTGTTCAGGCAATTATTTATTCAAGCTGCTTTGGCTGCAGCAGTGGAAGAGAGATGTGTTGTAGAAGAGGTTGGTCCAACTGCTCCCTCCTAACCCCAGTTATTTCACAGACAGCTTAAATGACAGAATGTTGACAGAAGCTGCACATACTGAAAATCCTCTACTTGGAGGGGAGAAATAATGGCTTCACGCATACACTGTCAAAGCAAAAGCTTTGAGCAAAACTATTGCAACTGAAAAATGAGTATATCGAATATAAAATTGAAAAAATGAGGTTTTGTTTCTTAACTAAGAGGAAAACTTGGGATAACATCAGAAACCTTAAAATTAGCATATTGAACCCTATTCATGTTTTGACTGTGGAGTTGATTTTTGACTATAGAGTACTTTAGATGCATCCAGCCTTTTTAAACAAGGTCTGCAATTAATATACTTTATCATCATAGCAAATAATTCTTTAGCCAGGCCAATGAAATATATCTAATCCTTTAAAATATAAGTATTTCATTGATTCCTGTTTATGATAAAAATATGTTTAGCCAGTAAAAGGCACATAAAAATCTCCATAAACTGTCATTTAATTTGACTATAAAAGATAGTATTTTCTTCTACAAAATTGACACAATTTTTCTTTGAACAATGATGAAAGTAAGAAGACAACCAAGCAGTAATATAACATTTTATTTGCATTATTGATGTGCCTGATAATGGAAGCTAAACAGAAATTTTAGTTTAGAAGGTATAATTTTATTTCCTATAGGGCAAGAATAGCAAATTTTCTTAACAGTTAATAGCATTATAATTTTTCTTTATTGCAATAAGCCCCTATATGTAAACTTGACACTGTGGTCACAATTTATTGCCAGGCGTGCATGTAGGTGTTTTCTTTTTGTGAATTACCTTCTCTAAAAGTAAAAACCAAAATAATAATCCCAATATCAAACCCCATACTCAAAATCTACAGAGTGCTGCATATGTTGCTTTCTCATATATATTTTGAGTTACTTTTAAATTCCTGAGCTCTACAAGCATTTGCTGTATTGAAGCATTTTATAGAAGTCACAGTAACTAGATTTACATGCCAGGTCTTTGAATTGTTGAATACTTATTTATGCATTATATACACACAACATTTGCAGAGGTTTAATGCACAATGACTTTTCATTTCTATTGCGCATAATCTAGTTTAGCTTTTCCAGAGATTTAGTTAGCAATTATGTTTAAAGGACTGATGTTAACATTTCTGAAACTTTATAATTTAATTAGTTGTCAGATTATCAAAAGGCATTGAGTTTGTGATAGACATTTAAATAAATGCAAAGTATATAGTCATGTTGATGGCTGTTATAACTATATTCTTTGCTTAAATTTGTACCTTCAGCTAGTCTCTTGCTAGATGACTTTTGTACATTCTAGTTTTCATCTTCATTTTAAAAAGATGAGGGGGGAAAAAAAAGCAAACTGCTACTCTAAAACTATTTCTTTTGATTGGTGTAACATGCCATAACAATCACATTAGATATCTAACAAAAAGATATAAGAAACCTTCTTTCCTTGTTTCTGCTCTTATTGAATTTTTATTAAATTGCTATAATTTTCCAGTGAACAGGTTCATCTACATCAAATGGATTTTCAGTCATGCATAAAAATCTAAAAGAGTTGTTTATGATTTTCAAAAGCATTATCTTTAACTGTATAAAGGCCTGTGACATCTGGAGAAAATATTAGAAGTAACTTACAGGGTGATCCCTCTGCAGATCGTTCCACATTCTCTGTTTAATTTCAGCAGCTACTTCAGGGTTTGTCTTTTCTAGTTTGGTTAAAATTTTGTTCACATGGTTCCTGGTGACCTGCAGAAGGCTCTCCATAGTAGTCCAGAGCTCATCAGGTTTGGAGAGATCCAATACCAGAACTACAGCAAATGACCTATTAAATAGGCATTATTTGGGCACATTTTTAGTGCATGAGGCAATCAGCATTTTCATACAAAACCATACCTGTAGTACAAATATGAACATGTAACTGCTAAGATAGAATGAAATATCACAGCAAAGCAAGATGGCTTTTAGGGTTATTGTGCACTCTGAAGAAACCTTTCCCTTGTCTCTTGTTCAGAACTATTATTATGGCAACTTTCCATCAAGCATTGTTTTCGAGGACTGTCTTCAAACCAGTAAAATATGCAAATATCCTCAGCCCATGTAGCTCCTTCTTCCTGTATGACTGAGGATTTCTGCTGTCAGGTATCCCTGCCATCTCATAAGTTTACAACCCCACACCAAGCAATGTTAGCCAATGGCTAGGATTTTTCCTATTACCTGTATTGGAAAGTTCCCTACTTTCATTATTTTTTTCTAATATGAAATGAAGAAAATCTCATTAAGGACAATATTCTGTGTCATGGATTGTGACAGTTTGTTGGAACCTCGAATGGGTGCATGAGAAAAGTCTTCTGAAAGAGAAACGGAAGATAAAAGAATACTCATGACATCCTTAGCTACTACCAGACTTTTAAAGGTGGACTGTTTATGAGAAATGTTTTATCTCTTTCTAGGTCCTCTCTTTCTAAACCCTGCCTCTCGAAACACCAGCTGCATTAAAGTGCAACTGTAAAGATCATTGCAAATGCAGTAATCTGAATGGATGCCAACATTCTATCACATTCCAGCCTGACTTGAAAAAGGGGATTCCAGACCAGAGTGGTATTACAAAAGCTACAAAGAAACAGAGTGTTTCATTTTAAAATGCTGTGGGGAAAAAAATCTGGTGAAAAGTGTCTTGATGAAACTAGATATAATTTATGGAACTTTTAAATAAGCAAATTACTTGACTACAGTGATGAGAACCCGCAAAAAACACTTATATTTAAGTTGAAATGGTAGAATTTTTACTAGCATGTTAGAATATTGCCTTGTGAACAGAAGTGAATTGTTCTTACAGAACATTGCTATCCCAGCAAAGAATCTTAAGATTGTCCACATCAGAAAATCCCTCATCAGTAAAAAAGGAAGAAAAGACTGATGGAGGTAGAGCTCAGTTAATTTAATTTAGTCAAGGGCTGAAAAACTATACTTAATTTTTTCTCTCCCAAGCTCTTCTAAAGACAAAGAGCTTCACATGCCATAAGTGTTTTATTTTTATTCCTTCTGTCTTAAGTCTCTCAGAAAATAATGGCATTATCTCAGTAGTCAAAACAGTAGCAAATGTACCTGATAAAAATGATACCCCTCCTTTTTCTTCCCCACAGAAGTTAAAGCTCAATACCAATGAAATAGAGCAATATATCATAATACAAACCTTATCTTTTGACCCTTTTCTCCCCTTTCAACTTCTATCCTCCCTAATCAAAAAAACCCCATAAAAAGCACCCCCTATCACCTTGTCATTTCTTCATGCAACTTTTCATGCATTTCTTCTTCTTCTGCTATCCATTACTTTAATGGATTTTTCTCACTACATTCTCTTAATTTTATCTAAATTCCTGTTTCCTTTTGTTTTCAAATAATTTCAATGGCTTTAGTCCCTCTTGGAAACATCATCTCTCTGTTGGGAAATCACCTTCTCATTAAAAGGTCATTTCCCAAAAATATAGAGATTTTTTTGGTCACAATTTTTGGCCTTGTTTTTCACCCTAAAATACCCGTCACAGAAAGAGCATCTATGTTTGCACACAGAAGTAGGAAGCAAGATTTTATTTTTCCTATGTCCCCAAGTCTGTTTTTTCGCTCTTTCACTGAGCATAAAGATACCATGTCTTCTCTTTTTCTGTGTTTCTTGTTCTATCTACTTAAGGCCAACCTAGTTCCTCCATGTTACTGCTTTGTTTTGTTGAGATTACTTAGAACTTGTTTATTTAGGAGAGAAGCATGAAAAGGAAGGCCAAAGCAAAGCATCATGGTATTACAATGATTTTCAGCAAAACCCCATAAATTTTCTATCTTACACTTTGAAAGAGTTTTCACCAAAAAAAAAAAAGGTCTAGAGATTTACTAAGATTTGAAAGAAAGCTCAAATTAACTCTGGAATTGTAATATTTACACTTACCTTATGTTGTGGCTAGTGACTGGTATTCGAATGAGTTCCACTAACGAGGTTCCACCACCTAGTTCCCAAAAATGAGCTACATCTTTAGGCTGCAAAAGAGTTTCTTTATGTTATTTTTAGGTGTGGGTATATATTTAAAGATATGGTAAATTATACTTTATACTCACTGCATTGTGTCTCCTTGCCCTTCTTCCAAAAGTATATTCCAAGGCTAATGTTGGCTTTGGAGACTCTTCCCTAAAGGAAAAGTAACTTAATTTTGTCAAGATCCTCTAAAGAAAGGAACTTAATTCTATGGTTACTAAATTGTATTTGTCAGTCAGTTCAGAATTTGGCTTAGAGACAGCAGTACAGAGAGGACACTTTTAGACAGGAGGTGTCAGGTACTGAAGACAGGAGAAGCAGCAACACCAGCCCAAAGAAATGAGTCATTTCAGCTGACACTGGAGAAGGACTGAAAGGGTGACCTGACAGGTTATAATGAAGGGAAGGGAAATAAGTTCATCCCTAAGTGATCAACCAGTCACAGAACACACCTGCATACATATATTATGAATTATCACACAATGTGACTGTTTAGGTCAAATCCTAATCTACAGCTGAAAACTGCTTTAAATATTTAACACCTACCTCTCAAGGCACCTCAGTATAATAGTGGTCTTTCCCTGGAAATTAAAAACAAAGAAGAACTCTACTTTAAAGCATAAAGTTGTATCACTAAGTCAAATTCATTTAACATTCCAATAATAAAGTACCAGAAAACTGTGAATGCTTGTAACTGTTTGCAGCCTTATAGTGGAAACTTAAGTCCAATTTTCAGTCACAATCAAGTTACACTACCATTATTATAAATATAAACCAATAGACATGACAAATACAGTAATAGGAACAGTGCACTTAAATGAGCTATTAGTGGTCAATTAGACCAACTCTTTAAACTCTTAAAACAGTTTTTAATTATTAATAACACATTTATGTAACATGTGGTTTCCACTGGAATTAATTATTACTGTTGAGATGGAAACAAAAAGTTTGCTTAAAATACAAATAAACACACAGAAAAAGATGTCTTTACTTGGTTAAAGTGCAGCCACTGAGTACCATGCCACACTGAAGGGGCTAGCACTTCTTCACTTCTATCCTCTCCTATCTCAAAAATCAGTGAATTTCTGGTAAATCTGGAAAGTCATTTTCTCTGGAAAAGGTATTTTGTAAATTGCTGATTAAGAGATTGCACAAACACCGATCCTTCTAAAAGAAAAATTGCATTCTTGAAAAATATGACTCATTCTGTCAAAAAGGCAGGTATTTCCTTATTAACTTTACAAATAAATGCTAACAGAAGAAAAATATGGAATTACCAGTGACCAAGTTGTGGGACAAGGAGTTAAAACAACCTTAGGCATCTCGAATAATGAATTTGCACTCAGTGATAAGGTATGTTCAAACAGGTCTGACATAATACAGACACACTTCACTGCAGCATGTCAAGGCCTCTATCTACAACAAATCTGGTAATAATGCACTTAAACTGGATTCCTACCAGTTAGACCTTTACAAGGGGAAATAATTAAAAGACAGTAGCATGATTTCTGGCAGTCACTCTAAAAAAATAATGAAGCCATACCTCAAAAAATTAGCACATCACTGATAACCCTAACCGTAATTTGAATTCACACTCTGGAACGCCAACTCTCTGTAGAATGAGACCATGAGATACTACGTCGTTAAAATTAAGTGAACCTTAACATCTGAAAATATGAGATATTTTCCCTGACACAAATTATGTTTGAAAAGTGTAGAATTATACAGTATTTTGGTTTACCCCGTTTTTGTTTCCCATAAATAATATTGATTTTTCCCACACTTCCCCTGGCTTGACATTGTCATCATCAGGGTTTTCCCTCTTCTCCACTTCAGCTATAGCAAGATCCCATAAAGTATCACTAGTTGGAAGAAAACAAAGAAGAGAATAATTAGAGAAAACACACACCTAAGACCATAATTCCTGAAAATATCTAAATGAAGGTTATCGTGGTGTAGATTATTATTATTATTATTTCACATCACTTGCTCTCTGCTTGTCGAAGTACTTCTAACCAAACCAGCTGAAGTGACATTGCTCAGGTAACCGCAGCAGCCACCTGCGGCACACACTGAGCACGTACCAGCCGTGCAGCGGGAGGCTTTGCTTGGAGTACATTTAACCACAGAACCCGTTAGGTGCGAAAAGACCCCCGAGATCATCGAGTCCAACCCGTGACCGAACGCCACCAGACCGAGTGCCACGTCCAGGCTTTCCTTATACACCTCCAGGGCCGCTCACTCCACCACCTCCCCGGGCAGCCCACTGCAGTACTAAGACACCTTTAAGAGGTTTTGTGGCGTGTCAGACTTTCCGCAGGACCCTGCGGGAGCCTGGCAGCCTCTGGAGCCGGCAGCTCCCGGCCGCGGGCAGCGGAGGAGCCCAGGACGGCTCGGTGGGCTCGGGAGGGCTCCGATCTGCGCCCGGTGTCCCGGGAAGCTGCTGCTCGGGGCAGCGAGGGCTCCCCGTGCTCGGGTTCACCCGTGGTCACCTGCAGACCCCGTTTATGTGGGGTATCTTACAGAAGCACCGGACACCGGCCAGGCGTGCCCCACCTGCCCTCGGCCCCGCTCGCTTTAGGGGTAGAGGCCGGAACGGCCCGTTTTAAGCCCTCCTTCCCTCCCTCCCTCATCTTCCAGGCTGTCCTCCCCGGCCGCCGGCCCCTTCCCCCCCGGGCAGCGGGAGCGATCCCCCATCACCAGCCCGGGCAGGGCTCCCGGTACCTGGCCTTGGGCATCGCGGCGCGGGGCGCGGGCCCGGCTGCCCGTGGCCATGGGAACGGCGCGGGGCACGCCGGGAGCTGTAGTTCCGGTGTTGGGAGGGCCGGGCGGACGTGCCGCGGGCCCGTCCCGGCCACACCCCGGCTCCGGCCCCGGGCTCGGCCCAGCCCGCCCCGCGGCCGCCCGCAGAGGGAGGGTGCGTGTGGCGGTTCCACCGAGGGTCCCGCCCCGTCTCCTGTTCGTGGGACCCGCGGCTGCCTCTGTTTTCAGGGTCCCCCCGTCTTGGTACCGGTGCGAGTGTGAGGGCCCTCGAGGGACCTCGACTGTAGCTTCTCTTGTGAAGGGACAAAGTACTCCAGCTGTGGAGGAAGCCAGGGATAAGTAAACACCACCACTGGGAGTTTTATTTGACCTCGGCCTTAAGCACTGGCTCTTGAGAAACTCATGGTCCCTCAATGAGCTTTGTTACCAGCGGAGGGAGTGAAACGAAGCCTGAGTAGTTCCCACTCCGTGGGAACTGCTGCGTAACACAGAGTAAGTGTAGTTATTTTACAAAAATTACTGTGTAATTATTTTATTGTCCAGCGGAGGGGAACGAGGGTGATTGAGGGACTGGAGCATTTCTCTTAGGAGGAGAGGCTGAGGGAGCTGGGCCTGTTCAGCCTCGAGAAGAGACAGCTGAGAGGGAACCTCGTCAGTGTCTGTCAGTATCTGAAGGGAGGCGTCAGAGGATGGAGCTGGGCTCTGCTCAGTGGTGCTGAGCAATAGGACAAGAGGCAATGGGCAGAAACTGATGCACACAAGTTCCACCTGAATATGAGGAAGATCTTCTTTTACTGTTCAGGTGACTGAGCACTAAAGCAGGCTGCCCAGAGAGGTGGTGGAGTCTCCCTCACCAGAGGTATTCAGGAACCATCTGGACACAATCCTGTGCCGTGTGCTCTGGGATGACCCTGCATGAGCAGGGAGGTTGGACCAGAATACCTACTGACCCATTCTGGGATTCTGTGACTTTGTAGTTACAGGGGCATACAAAGTAAGGCACTGTAACACACAGGGGCTAGATTATTTCAAGATTATCAAAAATTTCAAGTACAAAAATGCTGGGCTTGGATTAGAACGTAGGATATAAAGGGTGCAGTAAAACAGCAGCATGACCCTGAGTATGAAAGGGGTATAGGATGTAGGTGAACCCAGCGAGTCTAAAGTGTCCTACATCAGGGAAGTGACCCAAAATCCAGGACAGCAATTACAGCTATCTTCTGTAGCTGAGGAGCCGCTTTGCATCTTGAAAGAGTGGAGACAGAAAAACCTAACTAAAACCATTCAGTTACCTGTTTGATCAAAACAAGGAAAGCGGTCTCATTTGTAATGATTAACTCAGATTTAATTTTAACTGTTCCTTCTTTCTTACCCAAAGAAGGCTGATATATCCTTCCACTGACCCTCAGTACTGTTCACTCTTTAAATAAGATTTTTTTTCTAAATTCAGCTTGCATAATCACTCAGTTTCAGTTCCAGAAGCCCTTATATGGCTATTTTTGTCTGGTTTTAATTACTTCCAGGTTTTTACGTGCATATTCTAAAGAATTTGCTAACCTCCTTCGGAAACCATGGTCTTGCTAATTAAAATCCAGAAAGAAACTTAATTATTTAGTGTTGTACAGCAGAGGTCATGCTGATGTCTGTCTAAGTGCATTTCTTTCATCAATTTCAGTTCAACAGAACCCTTCTGATACTTTGGTATATATATGAAGCCAGTGCTGATCTGTAATCAGCAGCTAGAGGTAGTAAAAACCCTGGACAAAGCTGCTCTTGCTCTGCCAAAGAGAGCAAAACTATGGTAGGAATTGCTCCTGGCACTATGACCTATGCAGGTATTACTGCAACAGTGAGAGTATAAAAAGCAAAGTATTTTTACAGTGACTTACTCACTGTCAGAGGTGGCAAATCTGGAAGATGCTGCAGTACAGATCTGAACTGGGAAGCACAGTAAAAGGGTGTACAGTTAGTATATGTACTGAAGCCTAATCTGGAATTTAAATTGGAGTTTTCAGTATTTTATGTTTCAACTTTCTCAGTTTCTTTTGCCCTAATAGACTGTAAAAAAAAAAAACCCCAAAACCAACACACACACAAAACTTTTTTTCCTTAATTCATTATTGCTAAGTTACTAATCACCTTAGTTAAAATTAACTCAAACTAATGGATTGCACTAAGCTGTATGGACTATTAAAGCTCTACCTAAAGCTTTAAGTGCTGCATTCCTTTATGCAAGAATGATTTTCTTCCTTCAGGAACAATTAAAACCTATGAAAACTGTGGTAGTCTAACAAGGAACTCCAACACCAAATACCTACCAGCCTTCTTTCATAGGGAAATACATGCTTTTATTTTGAATTTAAACAAAATTTAAATATAAAATAATAAAACCCATTAATTTTATGGATTGTATTAAAACCTTAAAGCTTTATCATTTGCAGGTGTGCTACAAATGGGTCTAGCTTGTTCAAGAAATCAGCTGTTCTCTTACTAATACTGCTGCTCAAAAATTGACAGGGCAAAGTGAAGTTCAAGTAATATATTAATTTACATTGCATTCCAAATACTCTTTTCAAATCAATGTCATTGTTTATACAGACATTTACCAGTGATTTTTCAGTCATTGTCAAGCTCAGATTCATTGATCATTTACATGGATTGTTGATTCTGACCACTAGCTCAAAGCAAGCACGAAAGGTATTCTGAAGTTCATGGTAGAAGGTGAAGTCTCCTTGCATGGGCTAACATATTAATCCCATCCTGCAAATATTTTTACAACCTAGGTTCTGCAAGCTTTGAGCATGGGAGGTTTTCCAGCAACAGTCCCAGATGTTGCTGCTCATCTCACGGCTCCCACAGTATCATCACTGCTGAGGTGAGAAAGGTCAGGTTCCCACCTGGGCTTTAGTCATGGATTAGGTAGCACAGTATGAATTTCTTTGGTGGATCACTCATGAGGCTTGGGCTGGGTGGGGAAGGCAGAACAGATTATCTGCTTGAACTGTGAAATTTTCAGCTTTGCTGCCTTGCATTGTGTGGTATTCCTTAAGTAGCTCTGGAGCTTGATTACCGTGGAGCAAGGCCCTGAGATGTGCAGAGCTGTGTTTGGAAGAGTGCTTGCATGTGAAAGAGACTCCACTTGTGAGTGACCCTGTTAGCTTGAAGGGAAGTGTCTGCTGAGGTTACTGTCACTACAGAAACCTCACTCTTGCTAATCAAACTGGAAAGCAGCTCCATTGTTTAACACAGTGTTGTCACGGTAACTGGGAGTGCATTTATTTCATAAAAATTAACACAGCATTTCTGGTCATGTGACTGTATGGGATTAATGGTGACCTATGATGAGCAGTTAGCAGTAGTAAGTTTGGAAAGTCATGCCAAAAAAAGGGAACTAATGCATGGATTGCTTCTGACTACAATGATGTAGGGACATGCTGCAGCAGCAAGAGCTCAACACTGAAAAGCAAAGTGAGTTTCCTACCCAAAGGCAAGCAGGAAGGTCATACTCTGCTTCATAGATTGTACAGTGCTTTATAGAACAACTGTTTGTAATGTTGTCAGTGAAAGCTGTTTCAAAATCTCCAAATCTGCACATCAGCTGTTTGTATTGTTTATCATGTTGTCTCAAAATTCAACAAGGATTTTAAAAACTACATGAACAAGCTCACTATAAAATTTCTCCACTTTTTTGCCTTCTAATAACAGAAGCTGATCTCCCACATTCATTTCAAACTGGACAATTAGGAAAGACTACTAGTTGGAGTATTCCAGGTTATCATAATTTCATGATTACAAGAAGACTTTTGTGTTTGTAAATGGAAGTTTTTAATCATATTTGTGAAGCTTTAGACTATGACCTAACTGATGCAGTAACGTTTGAATTTGTAAACACTCTTCCCCCCTCAAATCTGAAAGTTAATTAATCTGCTGATTGCAAAGGGGCGTTAATTCCTAAATTAATTTCACCACGGGATCTATATCACTTGCCATGGGGTGCAACACAAGAAGTAATGCCATTGGTCTCTTGTAGCTCCCAAGATGCTTCCCTGGATGATGGCAGGAGACTGGCTGCCCAGGAGGAGGTAAAACCTCCTGCTGCTGGCCCTGCCTCATGGAAAGAGAAGGGTCTGGTGCCCCAACCACCACCAAAGGGTGGAAGTTACCAGGAAGCTCTTTCCGCCTTGCGAAAGTGAAAGCATCTGGCTGTAGTATGTGCGTTGTTTGGTTGTAATTTTCAAGAGAAAGCGTTGGCCCATGGTACCATTCATCAAGTGGTGCTTGAGTCTTGTGAACTTCAGTAGCAGTGGCAGGACTTTGAGAGCTTTCTAAAGAAATGAGTTTATCAAGTCAGCTTGCCTGTTTGCCTTTCCACTTTTTAAGACCATGTTCTCTTCATGGCCTGTATCTCCCTTCCAATCTATTTTAATTCTTTAGGAGGATAGTCCCTACTTTTAATAGAGGGCAAACAGCTGAAAATTCCTTTTCATTCAAGTATGAGCATTTGAAATGTTTAAAGAACATAAACCAGAGATCTTCCATTGTGAAATTACTTCAGTTTTAAGTAATAATGAAAACAAAAACCAATGAGGGCTGGCTGTAAGGGATTAATGATCCATGATCATTAGCATGAGCCGAAGTGGAAACTGAAATGTCCATAAATCAGTGATTTATGTTTGAGTGCCTTCTTTATGGCTGGACCTAAATTATCTATTAGAGTATGGTGCTGATCCAGTTCAGAGCCTGCAGAAGTGGTTTATTTGCATGGGAGCAAAAAAGAGAGGACTGGAAGAAAAGCAATGGATGTAATTTCTGTAAAATCTGACCTATGTAGCAGAGGCTTGCAGCTGAAAAAGGCAACTGGAAAGTGCTCCTAGGTCCAGTAGTGCAGATGCAGCATCATGTCTTCAGTGTGCAAGAACATTATATTAGTATTATAATAAGAAATGTATAGATACAAAGGAAAACAAGAAGTAAATATTATTCTGACTCAATGAATATACATTATACATGTTGTACATGGGTTTTAGGTCTCCAAATTTACTCACAACATTTCAATCAATGGTTTTCTGTGTTATTCTTGTGTTTTGAATTGTGAGTCATTCTTGCCATCTGTATTATATTATTATTCTGGATTAAAGGAGAAATTAGGTACAGGGTCTTGTTTAACAAACTATACTAAATACAGTGCCTATCCAATTTATATTTTTTCAAAAGGCTGGAGCAGAGAGGGTTTATTTAGCAATTTACCAGACCAAGGCTGAAGATTTGCCAAGTAAAACAGCTGTATAACAAAGGCTAGAGTGTATCATGAGAATACTCTTTAAATTTGTAATAGTTACATGATGTGCTTATGTGCTTGTTTTCTTTTCAAAGGAGAAACAATTATACACAATTTGTTCCTTTTAGTCCCATGATACTTGTATTGCAAATAAGCATGGTGCTAGAAGTGGAAAGTATTTTGTATTTGACCGCTTTTCTAAACAAAAATTCCGTTTCAAAATGAAAGTTATACAACTGGTCTAATTTTGAAAAATAGAGATGAAAAGTTGAAGACTGTTTGGTCCCTGAGTATATATCTGGAAAACTATAAAAATCTATACAGTTGTTTCCAATGACACCTTTCTTCATCTTTATAAACAGATGTATTTTTTCTGAGCTGTAGCCACAAGCAACTCTCAGTAAATCATAACCCTTAAACTGACTCATCATCTTTCCAGTTCAGGCCAGAGCTTTAATTAAAGAGCTACTCCTGTTATATGCCACTGAAGTGAATGTAAACCTGTCCACCTTTCTTTTGTTTACGGAGCTGCTTATGCTCTACATCTTGTACATCAGAAGGTTTTCAATCCATGTAGAAAACCTGTAGCAAGGATGCGTTATCATGATACATAATCCTTTCATAACAAAGTGGGACATTTAGTTGGTCTGTTGATTGCAAGAAGTGGCTGGCTCCCCATTTCCTTGAGTTTCTGTCCACTTTGAGGTGCCAGTAATGCTGGAGCAGAGAGGTGATGAGCAGCTCCTTTCAGCTGATGGAAGTTGTTAATGTAGCTGGCAATCAGTAGAGTGATCTCAAGAATCTATAACAGGAACATACAAAACTCTTTGAAAAATACAGTGATGTGTTTTGACTGCTGAAAAAATAGCTAACTTTTTAGCAAGTGACAATCACCATCAACTGGATAAGTACTTGTACTTTAACAAATTAATGATGGGGGGAGAGGAGATAACTAATAAAGCTTTTTTTATTGCTCCTTGCAAATAATGTAATGTTATTCCCAGCAGTATATATCAAAGATACTTTGTCTTCCACAGTCTTAAATGATTCAGAGGTGACTTCTTTAACTTTGAGAGAGATTTTGAAGTCCAAAAGATGATGCTCTGAGAAGTTTTGCCAGAAAGTATCTAGTGCTCTGAGAACTCAAGATGTAGGGTAGATGAAGGGAATAAAGACTTGTGGGAGGTTTTTATCATATTTTCTCTTTGTGACCCATACGAGCCTTGCTGAGACACTGAACAGGTTGCCCAGAGAAGCTGTGAATGCCCCATCCTTGGAAGCGTCCAAGGCCAGCTTGGATGAAGTTTTGAGCAACCTCATCTAGTGGAAGGTGTCCCCGTCCAGGGCAGGGGTGTCAGAGCTAGGTGATCTTTAAGGTCCATTCCAACCCAAATCATTCTGTGATTCTATAAGGGAACAATCTGATGGAAATTTCAACACATGTATTTTACTGTGCTTGTTTGTATGAAGAATCATGTTTTGACTCAAATTTATATGTGCAATTTTGTATTGTTTCATAAATTGTTCTGACAAACAGCAAAACCTTTGTTTTTTAAAAAAATATATAGTCAGTCTTACCAGCGAAAGAGAAAATCTAGATTTAAAAAGCATCTTCTTTTTTTTTTTAACCAAAGGGAAAAATATCCTAAGATTTATAAGAAGTGACTGATCTTTCAGATCTTGTGTTCTACAATTTCCCTATAGATCCAAAATACACTTTAAAGTAAAATTATCTCTGGTGCTGATTAGGCAAACAGACTAAGTTTTAGGTACTGCGTGTAATTTCTGTCCCTAACAGCCTTCTTTGTCCTTCTGTGAAAGATTTGGAATGTTACAGACTGACATGAAAAGAACAGAAACACATCAGTACTGTCACAGTTAGCTCTAACATTACTGATTATTTGCTCTCTAAAATCATCTGGCAAAAGTCAGTAATCTAGCAGGCTGGGATTAAAGAAGGTGTTTCATCTTTCACATCTGTTAGGGATTACCCACTAGAGATAGCACAAAAGCAGATGGTGGGAAACTGTTTCAGGTAATATACCGACCTTTGGTTTTGTCATGGCAAAAAGGTGTTTTTCAGTTGATTTCTCCTTTGTCTGTGCATTGTTAACAACCAGCATAAAATCATCTTGATAGCCTCCAAAAGTCATCAGGCTCTTATATGTGTATGTAACTGTTAATCGCTGAAAAAAGGAAACCCCCAGAACAAAACACAAAGCTATTAAGCAGGACAATGCAAGAAAAAGAGATTATGACAAATTCTTCTTTTAAAAATATAATTACACATGTATTTTTCAATGGATGTAGCCTCTTATGAAACTTGAAATTAAATGGGAATTTTGGGACAGCTTCATTTAGACCTTCATGATGAGGAATTTTCGCGGTAGATGATAACTCTTCTAAGTTTGACCTCTGTTTCTATTCCAAATTAATTAGATCAAAGCTGTAAGAAGATTTCAATTCAAGTGTGTAATTCCATTTACCCACATCTTGACTAACTTTAAGAGAAGTTAATCTTACTAATTCCATTTGAAATTGAAGCAGTGTCTGAATAAATTAAATGGCAAGAGTGTATGAGACATCTGAAGGAATTTAACTCCAGGTATTCTTTTTGTGCAGTGATGTGTTTTGCAAACACACAAATTAAATTCTGTTCTCCTTTTTTCCAATCTCTGATGAAACATAAATGCTCTTCAAGGCTCCTCAGCTTTCCATCCCTCAGTTCTTACTGTTCAGTGTTTAACACCACAATGGAGGCCTTCAAGTTAAGATCAGCATTTAATTATTGTTAATCCTCATATTAATTTGCTGCAGATATTTGCATTTAACATTCATCATCAGACAACATTTGTACAGTAACTGACTTAGTGTCCTTCCTTAGTAAACCTCTTTTTGCCCCAATTTTGAAATAGTATTATCTCTACCCCTTGCAACATCATTTCTGATACCCCGATCCTTCCTACAGAAAATCCCAATGTTCCCTGGAAACTGAGCATTCCTTGAATGTCAAGTAAGGCCTGCCAGTGCTTAACCTGGCAATGCTCTACCGAAATGCCATAGCTCCAGGAGCAGTGTTTGTAGGGCTCTGCAGTCTCATGCAAGCACATTTTGCTTGTTCTCTGAGAGCTGCTGTTTGCTCTCCTCATGCTCTTTGTTTTATTATTTCTTTAACTGCAAAGAAATGTAATGAAAAGGCCCATATCAGCACAACTATAAAGCTGAGATTTTAATTTTCTGATATTCAATATTAGCACTTGCTAATAGCAGCATGCCATTCTTTTTCTTTGCAGGATATAAATGAAAGCAGGGATCTTCTCAGGCACTGCTTTTTACACTGATTACAAGTCGTTTTCTGTGAAAACTTGTATTGCAAATCAAAGAAAAATCTGAGCCTAAAATGACATAATTAAATAACACTGGGTTATATTACCTACTATTAAACAAAAATAATACAATGAAAATAACAATCTTTTAAAGTAACTGCTCTTTGCAGAGTGTATGTATTATGAATAATACTGGAAAATTAAGTCTCCAGGAAAAGAAAATTAATGTTATTGTAATAACATTACAGTAACTATGGATTTCCTGACATCTGAATGATTAAAACATTAACATTTCATTAAATGATATAAAAACTGTATCTGATAAACAAAAATAAATTCAGTTCAAAGAATTCATTACTTACTTCTATTATTAGTGCTACTGTAATGATGATAACAAAGCATTTTAAAAGGAATGAATTTTTGCTTTAAGAGAATGACTAGATAACTTAGCATGGAAGGCTAATGCCATCTTTTAGATAGTATGCTGGTCAATCTCTCCATATAATTAGTACTGAAATCTATCTTGACCAAACTTAAAATAGCAATTTCACTTACCATGGAGCTGTAATCCAGGATGCTTATGCCATCTTCATGGACAGCAAACCATATGAAGGACTTCTCACCTGAGGCTGTTGCTAGAGGCTACAAAGAGAAATGTTCTTTAGTTACTACTTCAAAATGAGGCAATATGTGAATAATTATTATTTCTCAGCTATTATAGACCTCTCTCCATCCACAGTTCTCACTTCAGTTCCCTCTCAGTGCAAATTTCAGTAAAGAGATTGAAATACCTGCCCAAAGCCGTGTAGGTGGCCAGTGGCAGAACAATGAACTCAACCTAATACACTTGAAACCTACCCTGGTGCTTAGTCCAATAAAATACATAGTCTCATTAATAAAATAGTCAGGTGTCTTGAAGTTTGGCCAACAGCTCATATATCTACATACACAAAGAACAGAGTACTCACAAGCAATTTTTTATATGTATGTATATATATATGTATGTATACACACACACACTCAGGGATTACCTAATAAAACTGAAGGCATGAGGTGACAGTTCTGGTTAACAGCTGTTATTTGAATCAAAAGGATTAAGACAGCAGTGGTTAAGAGAAATAGAGAGAGGCCAGCACAGAAAGGAGTGCTCTAAATACCCTTAACCACATTTAGCGTTTCTGCAAGGTTCAGCTTCCGCAGCCAGTTAATGATACCTTTTCAATGTTCTATTAGTTATCAGGTAGAAGAGTCTAAACCTAAAAGGCTATCTCAAACTAAGATATAAGGAAATGGAAATATAGATTAATAATGTAAAACAAGCAGTAAGTGTACTGGAAAGTTACTATTATGATACACTTAGTACTATGGCTATTATATTTCACAACTGTATGACTTTTAAAAGTTAATAATTTGATAGGAGATTCAATCAGCTCATGTATTACACAGTTATTTTCAACAAAATAGTAGTACTATTTGCAAATTATATTTATATTTAACCCCCCTGCTCCCCCAGTCAAACTCATTAAAATGTTTTACTTTTGCTGCAAACAGTTTAGCCCCAAAGAAAGGCCATTTCCTGGCCACGGTGAGATAAATGCGCACGCAGTCTGCGGCACTGTGCCCACGCAGAGCCATCCATCTTGTCGACAGTCGCTGGCAAAGCTGTCTGTTGAAATGAAGGATGGAATTTACTTATTGAAGGGAATTCCAATGTTTGCCCACAGCAAGTTTAATGAGCAACAAAAGAATCCATTTCTTAAAATGATAATTTCAGTTAATACAATGACTATCACTGATACAGTATTAAATAAATCCAAAATGACATTCGGTATTTTAATGCACATAAAAATTACGAAGTATCTTCTAATTTCCGCAACATTATGATTAAATATTGATGTAGCAGTTACAGCATAAAGGCAGAAAGTCTGGGACAGCTTTTAACATGTCTCTACAGAGAATCAATCTACCTTTATCAGTACTCAACAGCTATGTCCGTTGTCATTCCAAAAATCCATCCAGCTTAGCATGTATCTTTACCTGTGGCTGGTAGGAGGTGTGAAAGACGTGGCTTAGCACTACTCCCTTTTAGTGTGTCTGGGCACTGCTGCCCAAAAGGCTGCACCTGATGCACAATGTGTTCACACTGGGGCTTTTTTTCTGGCTCCTTTTGTGAGTTTGTGGCTCCTTGGTGAGTTGGTTCAATACTAGGGAAAAACTAATCCTCAGAAAAACCCCAGTCCAGAATGCCTTTCTTGGACACTGACCTGCAGGGATGACTTACCCAGCAGCCATAAGGTTATTAGATGCAGTCCAAGAAAAGGGGGCTCTAATGTGTAGTAAAGAGAGATTCATCACTTGCAGCTTTGGTCTTACTGTTTATGACGTCAAACTGCACCCTAAGCAAAAAAATACAGGCAATAGGGCAGGCATGGAGTGATTCTTCCCCTGCCACTAATCTCCAGCTCTGACAGCTGGCAGGGTAGGGACTACTTAAACATTTCAACAGGTGTTTCACTTTTCCTCCATGAGTTAATCTAATCTGAGACCTTTTATAATTTGTCCTTTGAAATTAATTGCATAAGTTTGAATGCCCCATTGTCTTCTGAGTATGTAAAATGTTACTATGTGTACATAATAATAGCTTTGAATTTTCTCAACCCTGTACTGAAGAACATTTCTAAG
The DNA here is from genome assembly GCA_013397725.1 of Rhagologus leucostigma. Lineage (NCBI taxonomy): Eukaryota > Metazoa > Chordata > Aves > Passeriformes > Rhagologus > Rhagologus leucostigma. The sequence continues at coordinate 1,946,125 of VZTD01002399.1, read as the reverse complement.
ATGTTTACTGGACTTCAAAACTGCTGTATCATTGACTTTGGATAATTTATGACACTAGTATGCTCTTTTTCATGTCAGTAGGTGTTGCTTTAAATGCCTGGCAGGTTATTAATTTTAAATTAAGTGATACCTTACTATTAAGTCTGCTAAGTTACACATTGCCAATTTGACTGGCTGCCAGAGACTGCACACTAGAGTAACAAACAGACCACGTCCTCATGTCCTTTACTTCAGTAACTCTTTAGTCTATGCACAGACCAAGTTTAGATTTGCTGAATAAGAAAAATAAGAATTTCAAAATCACTGGGTTTTGTAACACTGTGTAGTAACTGCTACAGCTTTTGCTGGAATGTGTTATTAATGATGGTCCTTTGTTTAGATTAGAAACATGCAGAGGAAATGGGTTCTTTGGATTAGTGAGAAAATGAGTTTCAAACACAGGTTTAGGCAAATATAGCACAACAGTATGTTGTTCCCAATGACAATTTAAAACTTCCTTGTTTCACTCCTAGATCTTTAATGAATATGAATCAAAAAGCCCATCTCACCTTAACTGTTCCTCTGAACAACCCTGCTTGTATCTCTTAGGGTAGAATCTCTCCAAAACTTGCTTTAGTGTTTGGTTGGACTTGGACTGGGAAGTGACTTGCCCTGCTGGAGTTGAGAAAGGCCGTTCAAAATCTCCAATCTCTACCTAAGGGGAAGTCCATGAAGAAAGTTCTTTGTTACTCCAGAGTAATTTTCTAGCTGGATATTATGAACTACCTTTTAATCTGTTCTACCCAGTATAAATGAAAACAAATTTGTCAATTAATGTATACTTTTCACTGATAAAAAAATCACACAAGTGATTTTCTCTTTTGTATTATCTATATACCACAGAAAAAAGTTAAATATCAAACATAAATTGTACGAACATATTACTTCTGCTCTTAGATTCCTAAATCTCCAGCTGACACAAATCACTTTGCATTTCTGGAATAACAACATCAAATAACATTCTCAGAACCCTTCATTGGAGCTTTTATTTTTTTAAAAATAAAACAGTTCTTATCAAGATCATGTTTAGTAAAGGAGTCTTAGACTTTCATCGAACAGCTGTTACTTTGGAGAATTAACTTGCAGAAATCATGTAAGGAATAGTGAAAGAAGAAATGGTACATGATTTCATGATCTTTAATGCAAGGGGGCCTGACTGTGTAAGAGGGAAAGCACATTTTAGCCATACTGATGCCAGCAGCAGCATATGCTGTAAAGCATTTCCACTCCAGTCCAGAGCTGCCTTACACAAGGATTCCAGCCCAGTCTGTTTCCTGCACACTGATATGTAAAAGGTGGAGGTCAGTTGAGTGTCAAGCAATCCTGGATCAGTTTATTTAAGATTTTCTCCTGAAAAACTGCTGTGTGAGTCATTCATGCATAAAGATTACCTGAGCTAAAAGGGCTGTCAATTCCATCGCTAATTCTTTGTTTACAGGGAAAAGTCCATTGACTATTTGATCATTTGTCTGATACACTAGCAGCAGCTTCTCTCTGTCTGTCTCCCCATGAACTTGAACTGAAAAATAAAGCCTACAGAAAAGAAAGTTATTAAATAAAGAAGATAGGGAAATGCATTAGCCCTGAGGATTAGCAGTATCTGCTCTGAATGTGACATGTTTATTTCAGCGTCAAAACACATTAGCAGAGCAACACTTGTACTTGAACCAGTGGGTAAATATTTAATGTCAGTCTTCTGACTTCAGTGGGGTTTTTTTGCAGCCCTGCTCACCTCTTAAGAGCTAAAAAAAAGTAACTGTATTTAAAAAAAAATTCTCCAGTTACACCCATTTACTATTTTTGTTGCAAACTTCAAGTCACCCAGTGTTTCTCAGATGAAGAAACTGCAGAAACTAAAAAATGAATCTTGGGACAAGGCAGAGATATTCTACTTGCTGAACAAACCTGTTTTTGTAAGTAAGGCGGACAGTCCTTGTGCCTTCACATTTCCCAGGATGTTGTTCTTTGGAGGCTTGCTCCCATTTTGAAATAATGTCACAGATCTAGAGGGAAAGCAACACAAAATTGATTTGGCCTGTCTTCCTATTTGAAAACATCTCTGAATAGAGGTCAACTTATTTTAATATCCTCTACATACCACCCATTAGAAACATACAAAGCTTGAATTTTTAAACTCACTGATGTATAGATTTACTTGCATTTCTTAGTCAAAGTGTTTAATAATTAACATTTTTGGGTTTTGTTTATCCTGCAACACATGCACTACCTTTGGAAATGAGCCACAACATGGAAAGGCCAGGTACTTGATTTAGCAGCTGCCAATGAATGTGTAGTAATACAGAGTGAGTTGTTATGTAATTAATCCAATGCCTTTGATGTCTGCCTCCTTCTGCTGCATGCCCAAGCTTTTCAGGTCCTTTCTAGTAACTACTATAAAGTTGGCATGAAGTTTGTTATAAAATGCACCAAAAGTGGTTCACAACAAGCTGTGTGGGTGGGTAGGCAGGCAGATGGGGAGGAGGTAGGACAGAGATCCTAGGACCCCAGCTGGGCTTCATGTCACCATTCCTTCATAAAACAGCCTTCCTGGAAGAAGTAATATGACTAGTTTCTAGAGTTACAGTTAGCTAGAAAATAAGTATATCTTTTATAAATTTTGCTTTCCATACTGTAATTTTTCTGATTGTGGTGACACTGCTTGTTTATCACTAAGGCCAGGTTGTACCATAGCCTGGAACTCAAAAGTGCAGCTGTGAACATTGGCCAAAGGGTGCAAAAAGCTACTTGGTGGAAGTACAAAAAATTAATTATTCATTAGTTGCTAAAAGATTTGAAAAATATCTAGTATTTTACTAAAGCACAGATTATATTGCATTTTGTCACTCTTTACTGCAAAGAATTTAATTCTAGCAATAGAGGGAGCTAAAATTCAGAATTCAGAATGAAGGCAAGCCAAAAATTGGAATTTCTTAAACTGAACCCTAAAATCATTCTGTACTTAGAGAAGGAACCATTTATTTTTTCAATTTCCCAGGATCTCCATTCCAGTATCAATGACTTGTTGGACCTCACATAGTCATCTTCTGGAGCTGCATCAAAAATGTTGACTGAAATCTCTAAATCTGCATTTGACTCTAATTGCTTTTCAGTTTCAAAGAACTGTAATGGCTTACTTTTTCTTTTTCAACCCAGCTGTTACTTTTCTGAATAATATGAGTCTCTTGGAGAAAGCTTTTAACTATAGTTCACTGAATGAATTTCAGCAATTGAAAAAGTGATTTTTTTTAAAAAAATCTTTCCTTTCACATTAAGAAAAAAAGACAGTTTTCAGCCTGAAAAATGTTTTCCTTTAGATTGTCTGAAGAGAGCTCTATCAAATGAAGATACTTTGGTTTTTTATATGCAGAGCTCATTAAAGGCTTCTGTTTACCTTGATGTTTCCTTGAAGACAGTGCTCTATATCCTTGCCAGAGGGATCATCAGAAAACAGTGCAAATCCTGACTGAGCAGGTTTTCTCATCCCTGTATCTTGGTTCAGGGTGTTCAGAAATTCCTCCACTGTGGTAGAGGCATCAAACCCAACAACCTAAAAAAGCAGCCAAAATGTATTTTGCTATCAAACTCATACCCGTTACCCCCTTAAATCTAAGATTTTGAAATATAATACCTCTAGAATAACGGAGGGACTATAAGACCCATTCCATCCATTACTGTCATTGGAAATTAAAAATTGCCATAAAGGGCCTGGAAAAGATTTCCACATGGGAAGTCAGTTTAGTGGAATTGGTTTCCTTGCACTTGGTACACTTGGAATTCTATTACAGAATTTATATGACAGATAGCAATCTAGTATCTGAGCTTTTTGTGACAAATACCACTTGAAAAGTGAAGATTATAATTTCCTGCACTTTCCAGTATAGTGGAGAAGCAAATGAGATCAGTTAATCATTTTTCATCATGTGTAACTTCAGAGGGATATCAGATGGCAGATCTATACTGGCAGATCCAAAATATTTTATGAATTTTGCTTTCTCACTATTACATAGGTCAGTAATATGTAGAATCTTCTAAATTTTACTTCCCCAAATCTGAACTTCTGTCTGCTGTTACTGGCATTGAAGCATTTTACCAAGAGATGGCAAATGGCTTCTTTACAGATACCAGTGGCTGCTGTTCACTTAAATCTGTATTGAAGGTGTTTTCGTGTATTTGACATGTTGAAAATGTTTTGGTAAAAAAAGGTCTTGAAAATGGATCTTGAACTTCTGTTGGGTACTTCTGAGTGGCTGGCATTAAAATAAAAATCTGATGAATCTAGCTCAGAGGTTAATACAAGAGTTTTTAATACCACTATAATTGCTTATTTGCTGATCTCATTAAAGTAATTTATGTATTTAATTACAATTTTCTTAGCCCTTGGATGGAACCATACAATTCTGGGCAGTAAATAACTAATGAGCAGTTACTCCTTTTCTTCTCCAAACTTCAATTTTCAAACCCTTTAGGATGATTTAAAGGATGTTGGTTTCTTTCCATTTTACTGGGAAAGCAGTAAGCAATTAAGAAACTTAAGAGGTGAAAAAATGCAGAGTTCTTCTGTGACCTGAAATGAGACATTTATTTGATATAGCTTTGATTTCATATAAAAAGTTGCTTTCTGTCTAGAAATACTATGAATTGTTAAAAGTCTTTTCAGCCATCTCTCACAGCTGGAAACACAAACCAGGATGTGAAGCAGCATGCATGGAAGCCCATGGAATGTTTCCTACAGGCTTTGACTAATGACGTCCCAAAAGAGTTAAGAACGGAGCCATGTTTGTTCTGTAACAAATATGGCTATCCTTCAGGACTGATAATGGGAGTTACAGCTGTGCTTCCAGGCCTTCAGTGAGATATTTAACTTCCAAGATGTCTGATGAAAGGAAGTGGAATTTAATGCCTTTCCTTTCCCTTCAGTCTAATTCATTCATCTGGTGGTCAGGTTAAATAAGAAACAGAGTTTTGGCATTTTTCACTCTTAAGAGGTTTTACTTTTTTCTTTCCCCTAACAATTTTCCCCCAAACCTTTACTCTTAGTTGATCAAATCAGATCACAAATACTTTGTGCCTGCCATTGCTGGCACTGGCACAGGATGAAACTTGAGCCATGTTTACCTTACAGTTCTCTCTCTGATATACTGCTTCATGTGTATGCTGACAGCAGGGAATTGTGAGAACTCAGATTTTGTGGCCTGCATGACATTACCTGATATATACCGTTCATGAAATGAACTGGAATACTGAAGGGCAGTGAATGATGGTAGGGATTTCTCAGAAGAGTGGAAAGGATTTCCATTCTGGAAGGTCTGGCTTCTCGGTCTCCATTCTGCTGGGTACGTTCTACACAGCGCTGGCAATATATTGCATATTTCCCAAATTCAGTCCTGTGGCAAAAAGAGAAATAAGGCACTTCCTGGGGACTGACTGAAAGGGTAGCAAACTGTGAGTGAATATTTTTAGAGAGGCCAAATGGGAGGAGCACTCAGATTTCACTCTCTGAGATTTCCAACACATTTTTTTGCACATGGAATTAGAAAGAGAATTAGTCTATCGAGACCAGCAGAACTGTGCCAAAGATGAACATGGCTCAGGGCGTGTTGTGTAACTGCCATATTTTGGTTTTCACGGTTTTGCAACATACACTCAGAGTATGCACTGCAAAATATTTTTTTTTTTTTAAATTACAAGTTTCCCAAGTGATGCACAGCAGTAACATGTACTACATTTTAGTAGCAATTCTACTCAAATTCATTTTAAAATAAATGTCAAAAGATCTGATATATTACAGGAAAGACTGAAAACGAGGTACTTCAGAAAGACCAGCTGACTGGCTGGGTAATAATATTCAGGCACACCTGGAATCTGCATTCTTCTTTAAGTGAAGTTTAAGAAGCCAAAGGAATGGGTGCTGGGGCAGAAAGAGTCCAACGCAGAGGGCCAAGAGCTGCAAGCCCTGAACAAAAGGAATACATTCACTGTTTTAAACATCCTACAACATAAAACTTCCTGCTGTGGCTGCTGGCCAGCAGTGCAGCTTACTGTGCCAAGTTGAGACTGCTGAAATAGGAATGAAAAAAACAAAACACAGAGAAAAAGCTGAGTAAATAGGCACATCACCTCACTGAAAGGCCCAAATGCTCTCTGTCTATTTACCTGTGTACAGCAAGTTTCTTTTGGGGCTGGAAGTGGGAAAGCAGCTCAGTTGGTATAAAAAGCAGTTAATACAAAGGAAAAAAAAATTAAGGCTGCAAAGCCAAGCACTATGAAATGAGGAGATGCCTGTTCAATTTTAATTCATATTTGGATACCAGTGAATAGCTGGTAGTGGACAAAGGGAAGAATTTTAAGTATGTATCTATAATATAGCATGCAGGGTGCATGCAGAACAGCATGGCACACAAGAGGTGACATCTATCAGAAGCCCTGAGCCTTATCTGAGATTCCATTACATGGCATCACAGCTTTTCTTCACACCCATGCTACTGAGTCATATGCCATGTGGTTTAGCCCACCAAGCTTCCTAAGGCAGCACCTACCTCTCTTAGGAAAGAAGCAGTAAAGAAGAATTAGGTTTCATACGTTCTTACTTAACACTTGAACACAGCCCATTTTACGTCCACCCTTTACAAACAGCAGGGGCAGAGATATACTCTATCACCAGATACACACATACTTCGTTGGAGAATGGCATCAGGTTTGTTTCAGGAAGACACAACAGCAGTAAACTGGATCTTAACTGAGCAGGTGCTACAGAAGAGCAGAGCCTCTTTACCATCCTAAACATTCTGTGTAGTTCCTTCATTGCCGCTGAAAGGGATACCATGAAAATAAATACTGAGTTACCTGTATTGGTCCTGCCTGGTTTTGTGGATGTCGACGTCTGGTCTGTTTAATAAGTTGGCAACAGATCTCATTTTGAAGTTCAGGATGTGTGAGGCAGATCTGCAAAGCACTTTGGGCCAAAGATACATGGTAATCAATGGCAGGAGAGTCAACTGCAGCATTTATAAACAACTGGCAGGTCTAGATATAAAATAATAAGCAAGTGAGTTTACATACAACAAATCTTTAAGATATTCTGTATATCACAAGTGTACTTTGATTGAAATAACAATTAGTAAGTTTACCAGTAGACTTACGAAATCCTGCTGGTTCTGCAAAATGGGGTGAAAAGGGGCCAGAATGGATGAAAAGCTATACAGAGAGACTTGAGATAAAACACCTCCTACAACCCATGCTTTTCTTTCTGTATCTAATGGAGTGAACTGTAACATGAGTTGGAACAATTGCGGTGGTAGGCAAGTTTAAGGACACGCTGAACACAGCTCACCCCTCTACAGGACTTGGAAATTTAATGTCTACAGCTCTCAGTGCCAGACAATGTAAAATGCTTCTGTAAGTACTGAGCACAGCACGGCAGCATATACACAGAGACAAAATCCATAACTCAGAGCCATTGATTTACATCTTGGTTTTCCGTAGTATTTTTACTGTGGGTGAAGTATGACCTTTCCTATACCCAGTACTGTCTCAGGAAAGCTAGGTGTTAAGCATTTGTTGTGCTGTGGTAGAAGAAAGCATATGTATCACTCATTGCATTTACTGTATACAAGAGTCGCATTTTTAAGGGATATAAGCAAAAATACAAGAACTGGATGGAAGCCCAATCTATTTCTAGTCTATTTTTATCAGCAATGGAATAACTGAAACATGACTTGATCTGTTTCTAAATAAATTCCCTACCTGACTTCTAAGCTGATTTATACAAGGTTTCAATAAAGAGTCATACAAGTAATCTCTCATTTATTTACTTCAGGCAAGTGTCTGTGATTTGAATTAGGTCTGAAAAGTGATTTCCAAGTAGATGTAAATTTGTTTTTATCAAACAAGTACATTTCCTTGTAAATTCTCATGCTGCAGGACTGTAGAAAATAAGATGGATGTACTTCTTTGAAGTGCTTCAAACATTCCAGAGAAACAAGCTGGAAAGTTTGCCTAAAAGTGGCCGTGACTAAACATACAGTGCTTGTCTTGAATTCCTCTCTGGACCTGAACCATAACATCAAAATTCTCCAGATGGTTGATGCTTCAGGGAATTTGTTCTTTAGACTTGTGTAAGTTCTGTGGAGAAAGTTCATTTATCCAAGCTCCATGCCTTCCAACCTGTAATTTATTTTACAACGTACAGACAAAGGAACAGTAAAATTTTATTTTGTCTCTGAAGTAGTCTTTATACCCTGGAAGAAGGTTAATGGCATTGCTGCATACTCCCTCTCATAGGCATCAACTACCTGTCTGGCCTTCAACTGGGAAAGCTGTAAGGCAGACAGAATTTCTCAAGAAACTAGCTGTGGCTCAGTGGTTATAAACCAGTATGTGTCTCCTAAAGCATTTTCACTACACTGGGAAATATATATCTATATATGCATCTTTTTAAAGGTGTATAAAAATATTTAAAGGTGAATTAAAAAACTGTTGTGAAATACTTTTAGTAATTTTGCTCTGGAATATTGTTTCTATTTAGATTACTGGATATCTAATTGGTCTTTTAAAACAGCTAGTTCATATGAAAATATTTTCTTTTTATTAAAAACAGCAGCACAATCCCAGCTTTCTATCTCAGTTTGTAATAATCCACGACTTCCTTAAACTTAAAATTTACTTTCTTTGTCTTCTGATTTTTAAAATATCTCCCAGATGATTTAAATGTATCTACAACAAAACTTTTGCCTACTATTTTTTTCCTGAATCTAATTGAAAAAATAGTATTTCAGATACAGTTTTCTGAATGCAGAGATCTGTCTATGCTGTTAGATTCTTTGGAGCTATGAACTTCAAGGTAAAGTTATTATCACTCATGATGGCCATGATGGATTTCTCTACTAACTTGCACTTTATCACTAACTTATCAAATAAGTAGGAACACCAAAAGTTGAAGCCTAAACTTCTCCCTCACAACTCAAGGTCATCTTTACGTTGGAAGTGATAGTCTTTGGTGAGGTAATATGAGCACATTTTGCTGCTGTCCATTAGTTACCTCCACTAAAGATAAAAATAAACTTCTCTTTTCTTTTTTCTTATCTGTTGAATATCTCTAGGAAGCCAAATAATAGCCATTCTTTAGCTAAGAGTTACAATAGTCAGTTAATAAAAAAGGCATCTGCTATGGTTTTACCTTAAATAATTTAATTGCTTCAGTTTGCAAGGCTTCTGATGGCAGTGTTGTGAGAGGGGAAGTAATTCCTTCTTTGCTGTGGCAAAGGGTAGGATGTCTCCAAATTTGAGAAGCTAAACAGATAAAATATATACATTTTGCAATTAATTAATGTTCGTAAGTACATTTCGTAAATAAGCATTGGAAGATTAGTATGTTGAAATGAGAATAAACTTACTGGCATCACCTTCCACATTTAATAACTTGCAAAGAAGTTGTTCAAACTCAGATCCAACATTTACATTGGTACTTCCAGCTGCAACTGTCAGATGATAAAGCCACGTATCCTAAAGCAGAAAAACATAGCGGCTCACTTGTTCCATGCTGGAAGGAGCTGCTTCCTCAGGATTTTGCTCTCAACTTGAAACCCTACCATGCACTCCTTTTGAAGCCCAAAGGAGTTTGCCTTTGGTTGAATAAACACGTATTCCTGGTCTCTATGTTACAAATATTAAGCAAGGAAGATTGGACAAGGCTCTCTTCAGAAGATTTTACCCTCAGAAATCATGTCTAATTATCATGGCATTCTTCCTTTCCTCTTCCTAAAGCTTACATAAGTAGTTTTTTATCACTGCCAGATCCTGCTAACCTGGGGATAAGGCCAGAAAGCAAAATGAAGTCTACAAGATTACTTGAGAACAATGAAGCAACAACAATAAAAATGGTTTTAACCCCACCTCTCGTTGCTCCTTTACTACAGTAGGGCAGGTCTTTGCTGTTAATCTTGTCAGTGAAAATGGATACCAGTACCCCATAACCTCTCAGGAAGGTCAGCTACAGCTCTGTCTACAAGTTAGTGTATGTGAGCAAAATTCTCATTGCAGCATATAAGATATTCTGCACCATCTACTTACGTAGGCAAGTCTGCATATTTTTGTCTATTTTAACAAGGATCACTTACACTAGCACTGATTTGCAGACAAACTCTGATCGATGTTACTAAAGCAGAACCTTCTCAATGTATCAAAATACAAGCCAAGTGATTTGTAGTCCTCCTTGTCCTCCTCAAGAAATATTCATATCCCAGCACCACACTCATAGATGTGTTACTGAAACTCAATAAAAATATCCATTTATTACCTTCTCGTGTTTGGATCCTATAAGAAGATAAGTGGGTCCTTGGTCTTTGGGGTGGATAACAACAGTGTAATGGGTTGATAATAAACTGCGACCACTGGCTTCATAATCTTCATCAGAATCACAGGATCTATCAACTTCTTCAACCTTTGCCTCAAAAAGCTTGATCTGACCAAGAGGAAACTAAAAGGAAATATCAAAAGTAGTGAGAGGATAATGTTTGTTTCAGTGCACACTGATTTTATACTATATATTATTATATTTATTATTATTATACACAATTTTTTCTTATTCTGCAAATAGAAATTAAAACATGAACTACCATCCATACCCATTTGTATTTATTAATTTTCAGTCCTGCCAAGGAATGTTAGATAAGCTAGATGTTGCAGAGAGCAAAAAGAGAATGATATATGCCAAAGTCTGAAAATGAGATTTTCAAAAATGCTTTTCCAGGTCTGCCTCTATACATAGGTAATGAAATAAATGTATGTTAGGGCGAGACAAGTCATTCTTCAGAGTTCCCAAACCTGGTTCCAAGCAAAAATTTCCTGTGTCAAGCCTAGAACTTTAATTATGATCTTGTTATTTTAGAGGACAGTAATGTATTGTTGATGTATCTGATTTGTTCATACTCTAAACTCAGAAAGTTAATTTTTTGTATGATAGACCTTCTAGTTGGTTTCTTTCTCCAGTCTGAGAGTTCACAGAGCTTCAGTGTTGAGATGTTTATGTAGTTAGCATCATTTATCAGGAAATATTTTATTTTAAAAAGCCATTCAGGAGGAAATTTTCACAGAAGTAATTATTTCATAGCCATTATCAACAGGAAGCCACAACAAACATAAATACAGCGTGAAATCTCTTCTCAGCTGGGTGACAGGACTGACAGAGGCTGACTGGCTACTCTACACAAAGCTCCCTCCTTTCCCACAGCGCCACTGGTAAGGATTAAAGAATGATGTGGTGATTCGTATTTTCTGTAGTGCTTCTGAAGCATTCAACTTTTTGAATAAGATAAGATTCTGAGAATCAAAAGATGTCATTTCACATGTAAGTATTCAAGATTGATTTATTCACCAAGTTTAACCAAAACACAGTTGGCTGACTTTTTAATTTGAATTCCATTTTGAAAGGACGTCAATTAAATGGACTCCATTATTGTATTAACCACTGCAGATTGTGTAATTTATTTCTGCACAGACACAGTCAGCTACAGAAAACATGGTTTTAATTAGCATATTGTTGAACATTGGAAATAAAGTAGCTTTCGAAAACTCTTCATACATATTCTGCTTACAAAAGCTAAATTCTCATTCTGTTACAAGTTAGCAGATTAGTTTCAATTTTACTTTTAAAGGGCAGCTAAACTTCTTCCAAATGTGAGGGAAATATTCACAAGAATTCAGCAAAATTCTTAACTAAAGAGCATGCTAAAATACCACAATCTTCAGTGGTAAAACTGTGTAAATTCAGATATGTTAAACATAGAGTTTTTTCCCCAGGAGAAATTGTACATTAATTTTAATGTCTCTGTAGGATGAGCTAGAGATTAATACTGTAGTCAGTTGATTCCCAAACCCTGTTTTACATTGTTTTTAGGAGCAATTAAAATAAAATGTTTCGATGGATGGTTACTGCTATCTTATTCATGTAGTTCTAGAAATGTGGTTTAGTTGATGTTTACAACTATTATAAAAGGAAAGGACAACAAGGGAATAACTGGCTCTATACAAAAGCTACAAATTACTGGCTCCAGTGTGATTGTCTTCTTAAAACAGAAGTACAAATATGAGAATTTCTATTGATTTTTTTAATAGCGGCTCAGTGGATTATTCCAAAATCTTGTTTCTGACCTGCTTCCATTAAAAAGACGTTTCTCAATGACAAAATACAATGCCTTGGGAGCAAAGGGACAGGTGAAAATCATGTCTAGGAAGTGTCCTAGCTCTTGCAGCACTGTAGAGGTACAGTGACATACCAAAGAACAGGATTTGGAAGTCAACTGAAGGACAGAAAGAACATTTTAAATTTTTCAAACCTGGAGTCACTGCCCACTGCAAGAGACATTAGAAAGGGTCTGCTTCCAGAACTACGTGACAGCTGGGTCTTTTCTGATGCCTGTCAGAAAGGCACACCTGAACTCTCAGCAAACCAGTGTCTCCCTTCAGCTAGGGATAAGATGCACCATATATCCTGTAGAAAGAGACCAATGGGTGTGGTCTGGATTGCTGGCTATTAGATAGAATCTTCCAAGTTGACAATCTGTGTATGATACCAAGGCCAACTGTACCTTAATAGAGCTATAGGTTACTGTTTAAAATCTACATTCACTGAAGAAACAAGTAAGGGACCTACCTTGTCTTCTTGATTACGGAAGTAATACAGAATTTTTCCAACTAAGGTACACCAAACCCTTTTGGAATATCCATGTTTCACCTGTAATTACAGAACATTAGGAACAATGACAGCCAGAGAAATACACACTACTTTTCACCATCTCTGAACTTTGGTGATATTTGGAATGCATGCCTCGGTTCAAATTCCTGTCCCCATTACTAGACATCAAATTAAAACTGCATAATTCTATTAAGGACATAAGAATCAAAGCATTAGATGAGATGCTCATCTAAAGCACAGTAAGGCCAGTGTTAACCTAAACACTGTTGGAATAAAGCAGACTGGAGGAAGAAGTGTTTTCCTACCTTTGTAAGTAATCCTTTCATGGTTGGCTTGATTTCGGACTGTACGAAGAGTGGGCTGGCAGCCTGTATTTTAAGAACATTCTGCAGTACTTTGATCCATTCCTCTAAGATGTTGGGGGAATCAGCAGTCAGGTAGTATGTTCGTTTCTCTGTGGTCAGCTGTGTAGTAACAAAAGTCTTGAGCTTCAAGAACTTGACACATTCGACCTCACAGTGTGGGATTTGTAATATACACCACCCAATGTAGCTTCGCAACTTCAGGGAGTTTATTTTATCCAAAGTACTTTTTATTCATGAAACATTCCATGACCAGGCAGAGCAGACAGACCCTTTCTAAGTCTTTGTCTGAAAAGTTCCAGGACAGCAAGCTGAGAAAACTCAATTCTCCTTTCAGACAAATGAATTCTCTTAACCCCAATGGCTGACCCCAAGACTGCTCTCTTTACTTCTATCTCATATGTGACGATCTAACCTTTGTGGCAGTACAAACAAGACTCCATGTAGGCCTTTTTGTATTTCCTGTCACTGAAACGATTCTTTGGTTTCAAAAGAAAGGCACTGATTATTTAATTCCAAGTCCACACTTGGACTTCCAGTGCAACAGGGACTGGAACAAAGGGTTGGCTTTGGGGATGGAGGGAATGCTGAAACATTCAGCAATAGAAGAGAAGAGCAGGCACCTGAATTGTTTGTTTTCCATCACCCCTTTCAATGTGGCTGGATGCATTTAGCTCAATTTGACCTTGAGGCTTTCGAATGACATCACTCTGTATGGAAAGAACAGGAAAAGAATATTTTAAATCTACCAATAAATAGCAATAAATTATTATAGGACTAATTTAAACATTAATCTTGATCAATACTTTCTAGTCAGACATTGTGTAGCTTGTACATCTCCTGAGGAAGTGAGTACAGAATCACTCTCTAACAGCTCAGAAACCAGAAGTGCGTTTTTTTTCCTTCTAGCAGCCTTAGATTCTCAGTAAACAATCTAATATAAAACAGCAGGTAAGTTACATGTACTTACTGGAGATTTGTAGTAAAGCAATTCACCTCCTTTAAGCACAAACCACCTTCGTTTCCAGGTCTTTACTTTACCACCCATTTTTAACAGATATCCAGATTTTTCCAAAGGTTCCTGGTTGTTCAGAAGTTAGATAAAAAGTGGTTAGTTACACATATATACCTCTGTCCCTCAGAAATACATATAAATACACACAGAGAGATATATTAATGATGTAAAAGCATGCTAAATAATAATTACAGTATTTGATGAGACTTTTAATCCAACGATGAAGTTTTTACAAGCATCAATTAAGACAAATGTCATGCATGTGGGATAACTAATGAATATCCCTACTTACTGTTACAGTACATGAAGGAGAGTAAGTGCCCCGAACTATACAAAAGAATGAAGAATATGATGATTTCTGATTTTAATTTCTAGTTATTTATATTAAACAAGGAACAGAATGAATAAAGAATAAATACAAGTTTTTTCCCAACTCCAGGTCCTAACCTGAAGACCAGCACTAATTCTGAGCTCCTCACAGACAAACTTCTAGTGTGTACATCTGCAGAATAGAGTTCACAGTTTTTCTCTGTGAAGAAAGCTTAAAATAATCTTCATCAGCAGGTAGTCAGTTCACTTGTATGTTAAGACATTAACTACTAACACAAGCCATTAAAAAGCTCCTGGAGACTGACCAATACCTCGTAACGGTTTGGTTTCTTTGACCTGTCTTCACATGTCTACTACAGATTTCTTTGATTTTTTTCCCTGTACGAGGAAAGTGCAGCAACTTACTACTGCACATAGATTTCTTCTGATGACTTCAGCTGCTTCTTGGAATGCCCTTCTATGTACCTGAATATTCAAATAATAATTTTTAACTGATTTTAGTATTTCATATGCAGATCTGGTTCCAAGAAAGGAAATCTCATGTACTTTGAATTGTATTCTGGAGTTGTTGACCTATTTTTCCTTCATTATATAGAAAGCTTAGAATTATCGTCCACTTTCCTTCACTAATTACAGTCTTACATGGCTAACACTGTTGGTATATTTGGCTGTTTGTACTCATAAGGCAGTCTGTGAGTCAGCAAGACTGAATGAAAAGATTTGGTAGCAGTCTTTGAACATAAATACACACACGGCACCTCAGGTGCACTTCTTCACAGAACTTCAGTACTCACGTTTTTTCCATTATCACTAGATGAGGACGAGGTCTTAGGAAGTTTCTGCTCTGGCTCTGAATAGTCTGTTTCTACTGAATATGCATCTGGAGGAATAGCATAGTCACTTTCAGAGGTCACAGAAGACAGAGAAGCACCTGTGGTAAAAGAAGAAAGAAAGTTCTTTATATATATTTTTTCTTACATTAGAAACAACTGAGATCAATTCAAACTGAGAAAATTCAAACTCCTCCCTCATTCATTACAGAAATATCTTCATGCATGTACATGTGTCCTTTTGTAAGGACTAGTGTTCCACTCTGCAAGGTTATACTCTCCAAAACTGAAACAAAAAGGCCTTTTTTCCTTTGTTTCAATAATTTCCCAACTCATTGGCCAATTTTATTCTTAAAAAAGGCTTTTCTCATTTATTGCTTTGGTAAGCCACCAAGACTTTCAGAATGGGTTCTTCTCTTCTCATGGTGGGTCTTTAATAACAAATTGCAGCGAGCTAATCATGCTTCTGGTGAAATGTGTGACTGCCTAGATTTTTAAACAATGTGATCTCAACAAAGACATGTACATATGTGTTTTGTGGTTAAGAAAGGTTTCCACACACAAAACAATGCAAGGACTATTTTATGGGAAGAAAGCACAAACAAAAGGAATGGTTCCATTTTACAGGCACAGATAGAAATTGCAGGTGAAACCAGCTTTTAAATTACCCAATTTAGCTTTCCTGTTGTGTAAGCGCATGAGATGAGATGTGTCTGCAGCCATGGCACTGGTTTTTGCTCAGCAGGAGGGAGCTGCTGGGAAGCAGGATCTATGGGTCCTTTTCACACTAATGTGGCAAAACTACGTCACTGGAAACATGACTGGACTCCAGCTGTGGCTGCCACTGGAAAATGCCGACTGGGACCAGTGGCTCTGTCAACCTGCTCCAGGATCACTGAGCAGACCTCCTGCTAGCTGGGATTTTTACATGTATAATAGAGACTACCACATAATGTTATTTTGCATTTCTAAAGCAATGTATAATGAAGGATCTTAACGCTTGGCCTCACTGGGATCTTGGTCTCCCTTGGTTTACCCAGTGAAGAAATACTCGCGGGTATGTAATGTTGATAATGTCACCTAATGAGGAAACACTGTATCTCTCAATATTATGAAGCATATTATTTCCATTTTGCAGATGGAAAACACACAGTCACCTAGAACTGTGAGATTTGTCTTCCCCAAAACACAGGACATTACTGGATTCAAGTGTTTTAATTAAATCTTTGCACAGGACCTTGAGACAATCACTGTAAAAATGAAAAAAGTCTTTTACTGCATGAGGTGACAGAACCAAGTAATTTATTGAGGAATGTTTTCCACTTGTTTTCTGATCACCTGAAATTGTTTTATAAACTTGAATATATGTATGGGGTTTTTCTGATGGCAGTTGTTTTTCTCCTATGTCATTTTTACTTGTCTACAGTTAAAAGTCACAGGAAGTCCTTGGCATGACGGACTATAGATAGAATGGTGCTTCTTGCTTTAAATGTACAAGTCGCTTTCCCCCATGACAACCGCCAGCTACAAGGTTAATGCCTTAAAAAGATACCTATAATAACAGCAATAAGAAGAAAGCCATCTAGAACAGCCCTTTCTCCTGCTTGAATAATAGATCTAGGCTTTGAGAGCCTAGATTTTAGACGTCCACACTCTTTAAGAAGAAATCAATTCCTAAGAAGATCATGTAAACTGCCTAGTTTTCCAAACTTCCCAGAAGTTACTTGTTCTTACGGTTTTTGCCTACCCCGTTTCATAGCCCGAGGACTCCCTGGACCACTTCTGCTTCGAGAATCAGACTCAGAAGTCCTTGAGCTGGACCGAGAGCTGTCTTCTTCCTCAGATCCTGACGACTCATCTAGAAATGGGCTGTTGCTTATTTGAGTTGCTTTCTGCAGAAATGAACACCACATCCTTTGATACCTTGCATAAAGGGTATCAGTCATTTCCTTCATACTGTGGCAGGGCTCTGCTGGCTTCATAATACTCAAAGCTGTTCTTGCCTGGGTTGTGAGTTTTGGCACATAAATATTAACATGAAACTGAATTCCCTCTATATACTCAACCACACCCATACTTTAAAACAGAAACCTGAGGTAGCTCAAGGCATGGGTCTTTCCAAATCACAAAAGGCTGCCAGAAAACAAACAATGCTGTGATTACTGACTGCTGGCTGTGTGACTAGAAACAGCTTTGGCACTGAAACAAAGACATTTCTACACAGACACACACTTTTAATTATGACATTGAACACCATGTGGTTCTGTTTAATAATTAACAAGCCTTCGGAAAAAATCACCAAGGAACCTAAGAAGAATTGACCTAGGCTAGTAGCATTTTACAAGCAGTATTTTTTTATTCCCCAGCTATTTGACATTTCTGTTACTTCTAGGGGTCTGTGATCTCTATACATCAACTTACAACATATTTGGCATGGTAGTATCAAATGTGAAACAGCAAGTTCCTGGATGTGAAGCCTAACGGTATTTAAAAATTTTCTTTAAACAGTAAAACAGTTACCCCTTTCAAAGTGGTGTAGACAGGAGTGGTCATGTTCTTATATATCAGAGATGTATATAATCCAGATATGGAGCATGAAGTTAGTGAAACAGCACCTAAAAAAGCAACATATTTTATAAATTACCTTCGTAATTCACCCCTCAATTAACAAATTCAAATTTAATTTTTTTTGTGTTGCATAACTGCTATGAAAAGCAAATGAACTCCTGAACTGTTCTGGATGTGAGATTTATAGCTTTTTGAAATCTACAATGCTTTTAAAAAGCATAAATAAAATTGCACTCATGAACACGAACCCTTTTAAAATTGGTACCTCTTATAGAATCTTCAGAGTAGTGAATTGCAAAGTGAACTGGAGTGAACAAAGTACAAATTCAGCACAAAGTCAAGATGTAAGGTAACAGAAGACAATGGAAAGATCACCAGTGATCTAGGATTTAAATATCTGATAACTAAATGTTTATAAAAATATTTTAAAGATCCTCACTCACAAATCACCATAAGAAGAGAACTTTTGTTGATGGGACAATGAACAACTAGACCACTTACTTTTATTAAGAGATTCCATGGTGAAAGCTTCAGACATCCTTAAACCAGATTTGGCTACAGCATAAATTCTGCTTTCCTATACAAGCAGAATGGATTTGATGGTAGATAATTAAAACACAACAATTACTTTTGTTCTGTTTAGCCTGCTAGTCTTTGTGTTAGTGCAACTATGTGATAAAATGGTTCATAAAATGACATTGTCAATAGCAGCTGAAAAATGCATCCTTTTTTTCTATGCCATACACGTCATAGCCATAGTCTTTTTGAACATTTTTCATACAATGCTTGCCCTGTAAGTAACTTATTCTCAAAAATACTATTATCAGGTGCCGAAGAAGCTATAGCATGAATGTTTTATAATGGAAGATTGTGTGTAAAGAACAGAGAAATGCCATTGGAAGACAACTTTTCAACCATTTTGGGTTAAAAGGCTACAATAAGAAAATGTATAATGCAAAAAGTTCACTAAAATATATACATAGAGAAGCTGTTACATCAATGTATTATTCATCTCTGAAAAATAATAAATAAATATATTTAATAAATTAATAATTAATACATCTCTGACACTGAAACCACAGAATCAGTGAGTCTTGACACAGTTAATTTTGGATTTTGTGTAAGACATATTAATAGCTATTTCAATATCCTGACTGATAGCTTTAAAATTTTACTTGGAAATGCGATCAATTACTTCTGTAATTTGTAGTTGTCTGCTGTCGACTTAATTGTCTAGATTGTGAGTGGTACAGTGGTTACAGCAAGGGCATTGACACCAGCATTCTTGGGCTGTCCTAGTGTTCAGATAAATAAATAAATCAGTCACAAATATTACATCCTTGGATATACTGAAAAGGACATACATAACTTAGATGTGACATGAAAAAAAGCTGGTTTATCTGTAAAATAGAGACTATGTTTTTCAATGGCAGGAATACCGTGCTTAAAATAAAACTCGGTTCTGAATTTGTAGTCTTAGTTACAATTAAGGTAATGCCCTGTCTTGTCATTAAACAGAGAATAATTAAAATAGAGGCAACAAAAATCATAGAAGAGAGTCATGAAAATAAAGTTTTGCCAGTAGGAAAAATATCTATAACCACGCTTACCCAGGAAGGAAATCGATGTAATGGAGGCGTTGGAGGTTTGTTGCTAACACTCTTTTTTGTCGTATCACAAAGTTCCTGGGCTTCAGCATTTTGTGCTTCAGTGCAGTCATAGGTAAACACTCCTTCATCACAGCCAATCTCCATTTTCTCTAAAATATCAGTATCTTCTCCATCCACCAGATCTATGTCTGTTTCCTGAGGTCTCCACGGACGGATCATGCTTATGGCATTTCTGTTCCTACCAAACATTCTGTCAGAACTCAGCTGGGGCTGGCTTAGGTGTTTCTTTGCTAACGCTGAATTTAGACTAAAAACATTAGGACTCCGTAACTTTGGATGTGGCAAATTGGAGGGAAAATCTGATGGAGTTGTGCATTGAGAACCTGCAGAAGTTGCTAGAATTGGATGTTTGGGTGTCAGAGCAGGGGTTAAAATTGGACTTGGGGTATTTGCCTCGCTGGATGAGGATGAATAATCTAGCCTCTGTGACTGAAATTTCTTATTCAGTTCATCCGAAGAGCTATCTTGGTCTTTCTTTTTCCTTGAGAAGTCAGAGTTGCACTTTCCACCTGGATTGCTCAGGCCTTTTCTTTGGGACCCTTGCTGCCATGAGTATAGCTTCTTTTGCTGAGTCCTCTTAACATCAAAACTCTCTTCTTCAAATAGAGAACTACTGTCATCAGATGCTGTCAAATACATTTCACTTCCCACTCTACTGTACCTTGCATTCTCTTCAGATGTGTGGCTTGAAAGAGTCGATGCACACCTGGATTTCAGTCCTTTATTGTCTCCTCCCTCCTCATCTGAGCTCCAGTCACTCCCAGTAGTGCATGAGTTCTTTGACATGTCACTGTCTATGTCTTTGGATGAGCAGCTTGTTCTCACATTTTTGTTCTGCTCTGAACCAGAGGAACTTTGTTGCAGTGACTTCTGACCTTTATTTGTCTCGTGTACAGGACCAGCAAAGGTAGTTTCCAGGATATCCTTCTCTAGAGGAGAAATATAATGAACATGAGAAAATTACTTTAGCAAACTTGACTGATAAATGGTTTTGTCATCATGCCTGCAAGTAGTAAGTAGCTAATAACTTCAAATGTGTAAGTTTTTTTAATATTGTAAATAATAAACATTAAGATTATCAATTTTTTAATGTGACTGAACGCAAATTATGTTTGCCAAAAAACTGTAATAAACATTACTCAAAGTTCTAGCTGATCTAAAAATTGCAATAAATATAAAGATAAGCAGACTGGAGCCATATATTAAAGTGAGCCATGTATGTGTGAAAAGAAACAAACAAAACTAACAAAAAGCCAAATACTTAAGAGAGCATACAAATTTAGCTGCTTTATTAAATCTAAGGAAAATCAAAGTTTAATAAGAGCTTGTCAGAAAGGATTTTCATTAACAAATCAAGTATCCTGAGCATTTCTACAGTGTTTATACACAGAAATTTATTCTGGAAGCTATTACTGTATTCCCAATGGTGAATGCTTAAGATATACAAGAGAGTCTCACGGAAAGTACTTCAGGAAAGACGCTATGTTAAAAATAGCTTTGTTTCTGCTCTTCACTTTTACCTGGTTTTGCAAGAGAGAGCTATAGCTTGCAACATGTTAGCGAGGCCTGCATGGTTTCAAATTAAATTGGATGCAAGAACTAGGGTTTTTCTACACAGACACTTGGAAAAGTCTATGTTAAAAAGCTGTATGAAGTTAAAGTGAATTGAATAAGACAAAGATTTTCATTTCACCCACATTAAAGTAATGAAGTCCCCAAAACTGTCCATTTTGATCTAGGCAAGCCTAAGGTTCTATTTCTCATCCTTGAAAAAAATCACTCTCACTTCAAATCCCTCATCTATAAAAATTGAAGTACATAGCCACCTTCATAATGAACTTGCTGTAATATAAATACACAAAATATTAATAGGATCTCTTTCAGTTTCTGATTTTCGGAAGACCTCAGCTAGCCATTCTGGATACCGTGATTAACTGTGGAGAAAATACTGAGGTCATGAATAGTACAAGGGATTCTAGCGAAGGACCAGAGCAACAAAAAAGGTCACAACCACATCTTTCCTTCACAGCCAAAGCACCCAGAGGCCTCTGCATGCTGTCAAATAATGTATTAGTGGTATTACAGAGACTGTAGCGCTCAACAGGATTTCTTCCTAGTGATAGAAGAGTAGCAGTGAACAGGGAGACAGTACTGGTATACACTTTGAAAACAGCTGGTTTGGATGCACTGACAGAGTTGTTGATTTTAGTTTTCTGCTTGTGTCAGAATAAAATGGCAGCGTTGGTGACAAGGTACCTGGCATATTTTTGCCTTCAGAGTAGTCTGACTCTTTAGGTGAAGCCTTGCTTATTTCTTCAAGCTTAGGAGATGGTTGCGGACTTCTCGCTCTATTTGAAAAGCATCCAAAAGTCAAACTGCTTAGTCGCTGACACTCTCCAGGTTTTTGTGTTGAAGTAACAGATTTCTTGCCAGTAGCTTCTGAAGAATAGTAATTCAGAAATCTCATGTTAGTGAGATACAACAAGCTATGTTACTCTTCTCTTTACTCTGCCGTGAAAAGTTGGTTTTTTTAAAGGTAACTAAAATTTAGGAAAAAAAGATAATTAAATATTTATTATAGGGATAAAAACCTACCTGATACCTCCCCATATCAAGGGAAACCCAGAGCAACATTTCTAGTTCTTAAAAATTGATATTTTTTTAACAATAGAAAGAAAAAAATCTTGTAACAATTTCACAGTAGTAAGATATAAAACATGTACTTAATGAAAACCCTATGAAAATGCCTGATTTTATTCTGCTATGACTGCAATTAAACCTATGGGCTATGTAAGGATATGTAATATATCCAGGATATGTAATATATCTAGGATATGTAATATGGGAAAGACTATAGAACAATAGTATTAAAATATGTGAAGGCCTTCCCTTCAGATAAAAATATTAAGAGAATCTGGAACAGGTGCTTCAGCAAATACAGAAGAGTAAGTTACCAGATTTAGAAGGTCTGTATGGAGGAGGACTTCAAAAGAAAGTGAAAGCAGAAATTAACGAACTGCCTGGAACATGAAATCTGTCCATCCCTGTTCATCCCAGGAACAAAAGGCCCTCACCCATACCTGTAAAACTGCTTAAAACAGTACCATGTGTTCATAATTTATAGCCTGTCACCAGCATGGACGCTGCAAATAGTAATGAATTTCTTAATATTTTCGGGTGTATCAGTAACTGTGTGTTGGAAACTACAGGGCCTCAAAAAGCCTTTAAATAGATCTCTCAGAAGAGAATGACTAGAAGTGTATGGAATTGCTACTTATCAAAAGATAGCAAAGAAGCAAAACAATCCAGTTTCTTCATTAACAGACAGGTGCATCTTACTTTAAAAACTTCATACTGTATATGAATTTTTAAAATTTTGTATTTTCATATATTATGCATATTATGTGTGTACACACACACACTTCTCTACACACATTTCTAAATACCTGTGTATTTACATGTATATGTGAGATACAATATCAAGAAATGAAGGCTAGGTAGCAAATTAACACAATTTTCAGATGATAGTAAATAGTCAGATCAACGAAGTATGGAGAGGACGATGGGAACCTTCAGACAGACTTAAGGAAGTTCGTGATCAGGCAACATGGTGGTGAATAAAATTCAACTTGGATTAATGTGAAATTATGCTTCTTGGAGAGGATATTCCTCTTTTTTTATTTACACTTTATGATTTTTAAATTTACTACATCCATTTGGAGAGGTACCTGGTGATACTTGGTCTGAATTAAGATTTTGGATGACTGTATTTAAAGGTAGTAACTAAAAAAATCTGACTGGAGTTCTGACTCCCAGCTGACCATTTGCCAGAAAAAGCAAATGCAGACTGACATTCATGTATTCCTTAACAGTGCTGGGACCACCTATGCTATAAAGAAGTGAAAGCAAAGATCTGTCATAAATCCAGTAAAATCTTATTACTTGCAGAATCTCTTAGGTAACAGTGATACCCACTCACCCCACAAAAACCAGTTGTGCCTTGTCTGTGTGTCTTTTCAGTATAAAACCAAATGATTCCTTCCTAACACCTTCATGTACAGTCACTCTGATGTCAGTTCATACTCTGAAATCTTTGTGATTTCACAGAATATTTTCATTCATGTAGATGCACACATTAATAGGGAGTAGAAAGAAATATGCCATCTAGAGAGAAGTTTTCAGAAGATTTGTACATTTACCTTGCAGTTTAGATTGTACTGTTTTCATATCTTTGGTTTGCTTTTGGTTGATCAAGCGAAGGTTCTCATTTTCCACCTCTAACTAAAAGCATAAAAATGTAATCTCATCCATTAGTGAAACAAATCTTAAAGTCATTACATCATTTACGTTTTCTCTGAATTTCTGCCTATCTAAGGATAGAGCTAGTTCAAATAATAAGCTCCTCTCTGCTACTTCTCTAAATACCAGTCTAGGCATCTCTTAATTCTGAGCAACTAAATTCCCCGCAATGATTATTTGCTCAATTCTGCCAAAATCATTCCCCCAACCAAGCAAACCCATGACTGCTTTAAAAATCCTTAATAAATAAGAGAAAAAGAAAACTGCACTGGCATTTTTAATAAAAGCAGAGGGCTCAAATTACAAACTTCTGTGCCACTTCGCAAAACCAAGAGCAAGCAGAGGAATCAGAGGGAATGATGGTCCTAATGCCCCTTTACCATCCCACAGCAAAAATTTAAAAAAGTAGGTGCCAACAAACTTTATACAAAGCAAAAGTCTTTCCACAGGAAATAAAAAACCAACAAC
The DNA here is from genome assembly GCA_013397725.1 of Rhagologus leucostigma. Classification (NCBI taxonomy): domain Eukaryota; kingdom Metazoa; phylum Chordata; class Aves; order Passeriformes; genus Rhagologus; species Rhagologus leucostigma. The sequence goes on along the minus strand of VZTD01002399.1, from coordinate 1,921,853 downwards.
CCATTGCTGTTGCCCACCACTGGGAGGTAGAAGATGCTGGTCCAAACTCCTGCTCCAGATTAGGCAAACAGATTTGAATCTGAGTATCCCTTGTCCCACAGAAGGGAGCCAGCAATTCCACTTCCCACTGAGTGACACTTAGCCACATCTCTGAAACTAGCTTGAGATTTTCCATAAAGAGTAAGTAAATAGTTTGAGTCATACTTGATTTTGTCCAAACTTTTTCATGGCAATTTTAGCTAAATTTAATGGCAATTTTTATTAAATTATTTCAAAATAATTTACTTTAGCCCTCACAGACTAAAAGTAAATATTTTATGTAAGTACCTTCTGGTTTCTTACTTCAAAAACAATCGTTTATTTGTTTTTCAACTCGAGTATAACTTCCAGTTAACTACAAGACAGTTAAGATTTTAACTTTTACAGGCATCTTTAAATTCTACACACAGGGAGGAGAAAGCACAGCTGCACCCCAAAGCTGGCGGCTTTAGGCAGAGCAAGGACATGGTTATCTTACCACAGCAGAGAAAAGAGGGAGACAACTGGTCTCCTGAAACTAGAGCTGGTGTCCCTGAAACTATTCATGACTAAGAGTAGTGTGGGCATTGTGAAATAAAAAATGATCAAGGCCTTTTTTTCTGCCAGGCCCCAGCAGGCTTGGTCAGCTTTCTGGGGATTATTCACACTTCAGGCATCTGCTTGAATAAGCTCAGCTTGCCAGCTCTCTCAAGTAGTGGAGAAGTTGACCTTCCAGAGAGCAGTTCTGGGCCCTTTCTCCAAAAAGAGGACCCAGATCATACTGGCTGACCAAAGCAGACATCAGAATTTAGGTGACATGGACACTCTGCTTTCTGTGCCGTTGTTTTCAATTTTCCTCTTTCCAGCAAATAACTATAAAATCAATGAAACTGGGAAGCATTTTTTTCGCTATGGCATGCAGGCCTTTAACAGCCAAAACGTCTAAGGGATATCCAGTCACACCATTATATTTTCTGTGTAAGTATTGTAGCAAGAGTTATACCTCATGAAGCTTGACTGTCACCCATTCTTTTATTTTAGCTGCTTTTTCTTCTATGATTTTTGCTTCTTGCAGTCTTATTTGCTTCTGGAAAAAATTGACATAAGCATATTTTTCACTGAGTAATATAATCTGCCTGAATAGTATCTTCAGACACAATTCCTAAGATTGCTTGAAGTAATTCAGGCTCCTGGGCAATACACGGTGATTTTAAAAAGATGAGGAGTAGGGCCTTCACAGAGGCTGCTATTCCTCTTTCCTCTAGTAAAAATGAAAGCTCTTCAGGGGAGACAGTGAAGAGGAATATCATCTTTCCCCTCTTAAAAGTCAGATGTTCTTTCAATGGAAGCCAGAGGATAGTTTGGAAAGGAACAAACATTATTCAAATTACATACTTCCAATGGGAACCTCTTTAATCAAACAACAGAATGCTAAACTTTTCTGTTCTCTATTGATCTAAATTTTGATTTTCCTTTCATATAATTAAGAAGGGAATTGATGTTTCTCTTTTGTAACACCATTATTTCTAACCTGTTCTTCAAGTTGTTGCTCCAGTTTTTGTATTATATCATTTTTATCTTGTATCAGGATCTCCAGATCTTGACATCTCTTATACAGCCTGGTTTCTGATTCACTTGTTTGAACATTTGCTGCTTTTAATTTCTCTTCCATGATCTGCACCTATTTGGAAAGTCAAATATAAAAGTTTAAGAAACATAATACTCCAAGTCAAAGGTAGTAATTTAATCACAAAATAGACTATTAAAATTGCCTCCACACTTAAGATTCAAGATAACCCTGCAAAGTTTTGAAGGCTATTTGAGAAGAAACCCCACAGTTCATGATGTCTCCCTATGCATTTAATACCAACAGGACTGGCAAAACACTGAAAGATCTCACACAGATTTTGTTAGTATCTGTGAGAGGCTTCTAGTTTTGTAACACACAAGCTTTTAGAAACACGAGTATGGGAAGAATGCAATTTATCTACAGGGAGCTGTAAACAATGTTTTAATAAATAAACAACTGCATACTGTAAAAAAACCCCAGCAAATTATCAGTAGCATTCTAAAAAATTGCTTAAAAGTACTTGGCTTGTAGTCAGGAATGTTTTCCAACTCCAAATTAGTACATGAACATTTTTAGTCTTAAAATTTTCAGTTTCTATCTGTCTCACAGTAAGATATGAGGAATGTTTCAGGAATAGTAGAAGTATGTTCATAAAATGTCTACAGTAGCTAAATCTGCCATTTGGAATCAAAAGGCAACTTTGGTTAAATATTTAGCGACGATCTCATTTTATAAATGATGTAACTTCTACAAGAGGAACAAACAACCCAGAACAGTTCTATTTAGAGACTGTAGCCTCATTTTATTTTCTTACAGCTCTTCTAGAACAGGTCATTGTTTCCTCTCCCTTTTGCTTCCACATGCATCCTATATCAAAGACTTGTGATGCATCAATGAAGAAGCTCATTACATATATCTATTTTCGATTTGTGATGTTAACTTTGACTTTATTGAACTGAACTGAGTAGTGAGCAAAGAAAGGTGTTAGAACTCTCGATTAAGACAAATCAACAGACGTTAAAAGAAACTGTCTTCTTCTCCAATTTTAGAAGTACTTAAGAATAAAGCAATTTTTTGAATTTCACTTCATTAAAGTACCACACACACACGGCTAGTGGAGATATTTTTCTAAGTATTTATACCTGCTGAAACGCTGTCTCTGCTTGACGATCAGCATCTATAACTTGTTTCTCAAGCTGCTGCATCTGTGGATGTATAAAAACATACAGTTAAATGGCCATGCCTTCTGCCTCTCATCAAAAAAACATATTTTCATGGTCTGTTTTGAAAAAGGAAAGGACACGTGGTGGGCAGGAGCATAAAAATAAAAGGATAAACAGTGTGTCAGACTGGGAAAAGAATTCACCATCATGACTGTATTATAACATTTTAAAGACTCTTCAGCAGAAAAAAATATATACACCTTTTCTTCATAGTTAATTCTCTGGCTGCCATATGACACACTGCTTTTTCTCCCCTGCTACCAAGAGTAGAAATTCCTCTGACAATAGTGCTGAAACTCTCCTCATGTCCTTCCAAAAGAGGCAAGAGTAGAGGGTACTTGGCTGCTACTCCTTCTGAGGTTGACAAATTTAGCGTTTTGGACAAATATGCCACAAGGACTGTCCCAGACTTCTCCACCGTTGCATGAAAGAAGGCAGGATGTGGCAGAAGGGACATGGTGGCCTCAGGTGCTCCACAGCAGCAGTGGATGAAGACAGAGACCAGTTTTCATGGTGAAGTGCAGGTCACTTCTGAGGGGGGCAGATCTCTTACTTTATATTGAAGCTTAATGAATCATAGGCTCGATCTTTGCCCAGGGCCTTGGAAAATCCCTGCATTTTACAGGATTTATTTTGAAGGCTTTCCCAACAATACAGTGCGGAAGAAGCCAGAAAGAGATACTGAGATACTTTGTTTACATCTTGTTACATTTGTTAAGAGCCCTCTAGTCTGGTTTTGCTGACTTTTTTAAAAAAGTAAGCCCTGGTTTGAAGAAACACCTGAAAGTTCATGAGGTATTCCAAGACTTAAGGACTTAGTGGTTCTCAGGAAATATCTAGATAAGACCTCAGTTCATCTGAAAAGAATGAAACATGAAATAATTAATCTTGCCATACTCAGTATTCAGCTTGAGAATTGCTCTTAGAAAAGCGTATCATGCAAATAATGCAAATGAAACACATTCATTCCTTCTCCAGCTTACTGCATGGTTTTAAAATAATCAGTTTCATCCTGTCCTGTTTCTACACAATTTCTGGCATCTTTCAGTTTCTTTTTCACTCTCCATCTCTTTTTTTCTCTTCCCAGTTATGCTGCCAATCACATGAAACTTTTAGCACCATAAGCATACAAGGACAGAGTCATCATTCTCTATCAATCAGTAACTGAAAATGGAGAAAAAGAGTTTTCACTAACATGAAAAAAAGCTGTGACTCACCTTCCAGTACTTTCTCATACAATACAAAACCCCAAAGTCTACATCATAATAATACCACAGCACACCACTGATACAAGAGCAACAAACATTTCACAATCCACATGGTTATGGTCAGGTCCCCAGTGAGTTGTTTTGCAAGAACACTTCTAAGGGTATGATCTTCCCAGTCATTCATTTGCCAGATGGACAGGGAGATAAGCCTTCTTTGTTCCTCTCTGGTTACATGAATTTAATTTCATATTTAAATGACCTCATGTTAAGATTTTAACTTTGAGTTTAATTTTTAGAATTTTGACTTCTAAGGTTACTTTCCATCTGTCTTTTTGGTTTTACATTCAAACAGAAGTTTGGTTTGCAAGACTCACTTTAAAATCATTTTTCAGACATTTATTTTTTAGTGAGTTGGGATTCAGGAATCAAGGTTATTTCTGAATATACGGTCAGCTAAAATTCCACTGTAGTTAAAAGCACTGTGCTGAACATAGTGGATGTGCAGGTACTAATAATGAACTAATATTCTATAATGTTCTCACTCTATTAATACTCTTATAATAATATGACAGAAAACTTCAGATATTTATATTGTGAAATTCACTGATGAGTAGCGAGTTGTTCATTGACTTTCACAGGCAATTTGCAAATGCATGGCAGCAACTGGCAATTTATTTACGTCCTGTAAGTTAAGGTAATTTCATCTTTAAAGTAGTATCAGAAACCTGACAGATTTAGTAAATGGAATTAAAACCTGAAAATGTTGCTTGCCAAGTTCACCCAGGTGCCACTGCAGCTCAACCAGCTCCAACTTGGCTTAAACCTGGAAACAGCTGGTCTCTCCAGCAGCATCTCATGATCACTGAGCCAAGGCAGTACAAGCATGAGGCAGGAGATTAGGCAGTAGTGCTGCTCTTTTACACAACAGTTTGAGTCCTGGGTAATCCAGTGCACTGAAGGCCGATGTTCCTTCCATGGCTGTGCACTGACACTGCACAGTGCACCTCTTGCTAGGAATACACACTGTTGCCCAGGACCAGGAACGTAGTAATATGTTCATGTAGACTACTGGGACAAAGAATATGATTTGAATAAAGCTGTTGCTAAGATGAACATAAAGCCAGGAGCCAAAGAAGCTGAGAGAATAACTACCAAGCAAAAGATCATTCAGAGATTATAAAGGGAAGAACGAAGTTTAGTTTTGCCTCTTTTATAGTTAACTATTTCAAGGTGTGCTAAGAAGCTTTGTGTGGTCTCACAATATGGATATATCGATCAGCTTCCTGGCAACAACTAAATGTGAGATTTTATTTGCGAAATTTCTAAAGGGTCTTCAATTTCTTTTAGGAGACTCCTGTTAAAACAAAAGCAATCTATATTATTCAGCAAGGATGAAATATGGTTACTAAACATGAGCACTTCTATTAAAATTAATTTTTCCAGCATTTCAATAATTTGATGCTACATAATAATTACTAAGTGAGTCCTGATTTTCCCTTTATTAAGAGTTTATATAGGTTTGTTTTGCAGGGTCTACTGTAACAATAATGAAACTTTAAAAAAATCATTTTTCCATTTGCATAAATAATCTCTAAACAATCCACCAAATGATTTTGCCTGAAAAATTAGATTTACGTCTATACTTTGACTGCTTTGCTTGTTTATAAGCCTGTGAACTTAAACAGAAGAAAGGACTGCCTTAGAATACTCTGAAGGCTATCAAACTTGTTGGGAAAAAGATTGGAACTATTTCTAAGGGAAGGATTTCTCTTCACAAACAAAACCTAACCTTAAACCTTCTTCTTAAGTGAGTGACAAGTTTCACAACAATGATCACAGCATTACTGAGAGAAGGTGGAAATATGGGACTGGTCGAATGGTTTAAATCAAGTCACGCTTTGAACTCATCAAAAATAAAATGCAGTGCTAAATCCTCTTTACTCAATGATTATGAAGGCCATTTTAGATTGACCATGGATTGATAGCTTAAGATCCCAAATAAAAATGAAAAAAAAAAATCCTTAACCTGAGGATGGACGTGGCAAGTAACGGCAGCCATATCCATGCTTAGGGGCAAATGTCAGATGCAGAAGAACTCTACCTATGGCAGCATCCTGAATATTGATGACCAACTCTGACTTTATAAAGAACATAATTTGACAAAAACAAAAGTCTGTTGAATCAGACCTCTGTCCCACAAACTTATTTCTGTACACACCTCAGCAAATTGCCAGCATCACTGGATCAACATGTTATGTATCAGCTGTTAGGTGAGACGTAGCTCAAATGAACTACAGTCTGTAAAGGATCAACTGACATAAAGTTGGCTTCCCAGGAGAAACATGGAGGGCCATCATGTTTTTGATAACATTTTGCATGTGAAATATATTTAAGCTTAATTTTTATCATGTCCTGAATGAGGTAACTTGAAATAATGCCCCAGTTCAACAAACCTCTTGTAAGGAACATTGTTGTCACCCACATTGGATTGGTGCAAATTCAGTAAGAATTCAGAGATGTCCTGTCATAATCTATGCTGGTCTTGATTTTACAGTCTTAAATATAAAGAATAAATGTTTTAGGCCCATGAACAAAAAATACATACATATTGACTGAACAACACAGGTACAGAAGATCAGATGCTACTTTAACCTGCACTTTCTCCTTCTGTCTTTAAGTGAAAAATCCTCTTAAAATTTCCAGAAAATGAGTAAGTGCATGCTGCATCAATTACTGAATTATAGAAAACCGTTTCTATTGTTAGAAACAGATTTGGTTTTAAACCTAGTAAGGAAATAACCACTCTCCATCTGACACTCATCAGATTGAGTTATTTTTGTTCAAACAATGAACAGAGAAATGCCACATGTGAATAAATAGTGAATGCTTTGAAGAAACATGGCAGCAATAAAAACAGAGGTGTACTGCCTTGGAGGTCTGGACATTGAAGTACAACCCACAGTCACTGGGAATTTTGTACAATACAAAGGCAAATCATAAAGTGATTCCTTTTCAAAGGTCATCTGGAAGTGGCTTGGCTGTATTCAAAAATGTTGAACATATATATTTTTGTGCAAGTAAAGAAATTTTCATTTGAGTAAAGCACATATTACATGAAATCACCAAAGGGTATGAACTCAAGTATCATCACTCACAAATTTCAAAAATACCCCTTTTGTATGCATGTATTTTTATATATACTTTCATTTCTATATATTTATAGAGAGATCATTATTCCTGTAGTGTGTATTAGAGAGAAATTACAGCACTAAAATGATAAGTTTCCTGTTATTTGAAATAGCTATTTAATAATTTTAAAGGAAACAATTTATTTTAAAAATAAAAATTGTTGTAATTAGTTCCTTTTTGAAATCTGAAAAATGTTTGTTATGTATAGGAAGAAACCCCTATTTTCTATCCAAGTCAATTGTCACTATAACAATTTATCCCATTCATATTTGAAACTTACATTATAATCTGTGCATAATAGACTGTCTCCTAGTTTTTAATACCATAAACAACACGGTTGTATCACATAAACTTTTTGGAAATCTTTTTGAAATACATGTAGGAAAGAATACAACCATTAATGAACAAAAAGAAAACGCATCACTTCTCTGGATGCCTTTCAAATCATGTTGATAACAGGTCAAAGTTTTCAAAAAGGAAAAATGAGTTAAAACCTAATGTTTCTGAAGAGTTTGTCTGTTGATGAAATGCTGAACTTCCAGTGATTTGAGAATGGTATGTTTAGAGTCTGTTGTTTTCCTTGCTTTTCAATTTTTCAAATCTTTATCATCTGAAAAAAAAGCCCAAACCATCTGTGGTTGAAAAACAATGTTCTGCATAAAAAAAAAAAAAGAGTAGTAAATCTGTCCATTTTTAGATACGGTGAACTCCCAGTCCTCACACCACACAGGACTTACCAAAACCAGAGACATGGGTATGTGGTTGCTTCTATAAATACAGAAATAGGAGAAGCAATTGAGGGATAAACACACCTACAACTGTCTTTCTAAGGTGCCAGTGGATATAAACAGGTGATGAATAAACACTGGCTGGCATTTAGAAGACACTCATTTTTCACATTGAGTAAAAAAGATTTTAGAACTGTCTTCTAATAGAAGCTATGAAGACAAAAGATCTGGCTGGGGTTTTTTTTATGTGATACTTGGTAAGTTTATAAATGGTTTGAAGAATATGCCCGCCAGCTATTCCGCAGGACTACATCTGACCAAGATTTCCCCTTTTGATTCTCCATTCCTAAATTTAGACCCAAATATTTCAACAAATCTCTGCATTTCCAGAAGAAAAGTTGGTACTTCTTAAAAGCAAGTAATCTGCTTCTCAATGGCTTTGATGACCACCAGTTTTCATGTTTTACAATATGCTGTGCCAAATCATATAAAGCCTTGCACACATTTGTTAGTTAAAAGCAATGGTAAAACTGTTCTAGAAGCATCACTTGCTCTTTTCACAAAAAGGTCTCTCTTCTGGTGCTTTAGCTTAGGAATATACAGTAATATTCCTCCTAATTCTGTAACTCATTTATTAAAAAGCTGACTAGGTGTGTTCCATCCATATTTTTTAACAGTATTGCTTCTGCCTTGACATTTCTCTTCTATGTATTATGTACTCTCCATAAGGACAGTGCTAAACCTTTATAAACTACAACAAACTTTAAAATATGACCTGACTCATTAAGCCATATAGACAAAACACCTAAGGAAAAGAGATGTAAAATAAATATACTAACATTTCATAGGAAAAATAAACAAGAAGATAATTTATAAAGAAGGAATGAGCACATGCCTTGGGGAAGAAATACTTTGTTCTTTATTGGCTGATTTTTTTATCCCAAAGGGAGTACAATAATTAGAGAGATTTATCTTTAATAGAACAGCTTTGAATTAAACTTATTAGTAGAAATCCATTTTGTTATATAATCTAGGAAGTGAAACTTCAGACCCACCTGTATTTATAAAATTAAATATGCCTTCAGTAAAAATGGATATTTTGGCACAATAGCTTTTCCCTAGAACAAGACAAAACCTATAAAAATATTACTCAATTTTTCAGTCCTCAAAATGAAGAATTGCTTTCTGAACCTAATCTTCTCTTTGTCACAGATCTCCCCAAAAGGGCTAAAGCTAAAGGCTAAGTCTCAGTGGGGCTCAAATGTTCCTTAGGCTACTTACAGACCAAACATATATTGTATATGAAATTTTACCTTTTTTTTACTATTTCCTACATGAAAAAAAAAAATTATTCAGATGAAGAATTAGTCACCTGGCTTAAATTCAGAAAGGTACAGCCTTGTATTTCCCTCAAACCCTGCTTGAACGCTCACCTACGTTATGACTACTGCAACACAGCTTAGCGCTCACAACCTGGCAGTTTGCAAGCTGCCACTTTCCAGCACTCTCCCATGGTTTTTCTTTCTTCTCCCATCTTCATTTTTAATACCAATTAAGAGGTAAAAGACTACAATTCTTCTCATGAACAAAGCACTGTCAACCATTCCTCTGCGAATCTGCCATCTAACCAACTCCTTTTCATTTTGTCTTTCTCTGTCACACTAATGTATGAAGTGTAAAAACAATTTGATTCTTTGATGTCAAGTTACATCTGTGTGCACATACATGCACACACCACATACATATCTGTGTGCACACACACATATCCACTTCTGCAGATGACCAGCATTTCTACAATCTGCATGTGCAGAATCACAATCCTGTTCACTTCTAACTACAGCAATTTCTGGCACTGCTCTCCTAGGTAGGCAAAAGCATTTCTTAACTGCAAGCCTCTCTTACTTCTCCTTTTTAGCAATTCAGCTCATTCATACAAACTGTGCTTAGTATAAAAGCCTCTCCTTGGAACAAAATGAAACCTCCAAAAATTATCATTCTCTGTTTGCTCAGTTTCCAAAATGAAAAACCTGGCTCAAAATTTCTGTTGCTCTCCTTGATGAGACCAGTTTTACTATTGAGTTATTTTACTTCTTTCAAGTTCTTTTCAATACTTAAACATGATTTTAAGAATTATTTAGCTCGAAAGGTTTTCTAGTGGTCATTAAATGACTGAAAAGTACATATGAAAAAACAATCTTTCACATCTCAGTTGAGTTCATTGTAGTAAAATTAAGGATTTCTTTGTGGAACTATATAACTTAAAGATATAAAACAGAAAAGCCCAGAGAAGGAACCCTTCCAGAACTGGTAGTCTAGGACAGCTGCCAGCAAACATACAGATTTTAAAAAGTTAAATTCAGCAGTGGGATTCGAGAAGGCAGTGTAGTGAAGGACAATTGAGCAGCCTCTAATGCTGGCTCAGTAACTGTGCTTTTCCCAGTGTCAGTCACAGAACTTTCCTAAGCCTGGTAAAACACTAGGAAATTCCCTCTTTCTTGCAGTCATCTTTTCCAACTCAGATCTTGTCTTGATAGCTAAATTGCAGAGACACAATCAAACACAAATTAGGTAGACGGCCACTCTTGGCACAGACATTCTCACAGAGTTCAAAATCTTGAAAAGAGTGAAGATATTGTTCAGCGAGAGAGAAGGTACCAAAGCACTTTGGCAGCCAAGGAAAAAGAAGTCTCACATGGTGCTTAACATGAAAAAGACAAACATCTATCAAGAACTGGTTGTTCATCTGCTTTGTTATGTACTGATCACTGTACTGCAATTGTGGAAATTCTGCTACCTCTGTCTCCCTGAATTGTGCCTTCTGATTGGAGCCACAAGATGACCATCCACCTGAAACAGGATGTGCCACTGCCTGAGAGGTGATGGCTTAAGAGACAAAGGTACCACTCACTGCCAACATTTTTAAAAAAGAAAGCTTGACTGAAACGGAATTTATTCATGACTTTTAAGGGTATAGGACACTTTGGAAACACATGGTAAAGGAGCAAGAAATTCCAGAAATATAGGTAAGGCAGCATGTTGCACTTTAAAGACAAGACAACAGGTATTTAAAGTGTGGAAGTACTCTCCCAGGGAATGAAAATTAAATGAGCAAAAAAGATTTCTCACCTTGAAAAATGGAGAAAAAACATTTTTTAGCTCCTACAAGTGAAATGCTAAACAAGTATTAGATTGGCTAAGGATCTGCACAGGTGACTACCCACTATCACAGCTTCCACAACTTCCATCCACTTCCCCATCTCAGGTGGGCTGGAATAGAACTGAATACCACCAGAGAGGAGATATTAATCCCCTGGCCTCAGAGCAAAGGCTGTGCTCTTCATGCCAGGCCTCTACAAGAACAGCTAATTTATTGCTTCCTGAGTTCTCTTTTTTTTTTTCCATTTTCAGCCTCCTTAGAAAGAATGGAGTTTTAAGATGTACAAAAACAACAAAACAAAAAAAGCCCCACCATTTTAAAAAGGCATAGCATAAACTTAATAATAGACAAGGGATAAAAATGAAACTTTAAGAAACATGTGTAGGTATTAAAAAGGTGTAAACAAACCTACGACTCTATTCATATAAACTTTTATTCTCCTTAACTCTCCTTGCTTTCTCCTGTTTGTACCTTCCTAATTGCAACTGAATTATTTTCCGCAATGAAAAGTTTTTTAAGAACAACTAAAGACTGAAAAATAACCTTCATTTGAATAATTTTGGTTCATTTGTATTCTGTTCCTCTTTGCCTTTCATAATCCTTTGACTGCAAATGGAAATACTCATTGCGCTTTTTTTACAATTTCTATATAGGCAATCACTGCATAAGTCCAATGTGCTACTGACTTTTCTTCAAAAAACATTAAACATGAAATTACCATGCCAGAGATAACAAAACAGACTGCATCTGCTTTATTTTCAGATGTCAAATGACATACCATAAACAGGGCTGTGAAATACAGTGGGACACGGATTTAGCTGTTGGTTTGTAAGACAAAGTCCAAAATGTGTTATGCTTTGGAATATATTGAAAATAGTATTTGGCCTAAAAATTGGTTATCATTTAATTTTCATAATCTGTACAGAAAGTATAAATAATATTGCATTTGTGATGTACACACGCGTTGCCAGCTGAGCATGAATACAGAGAATATCCAAGTGGAAGGTTAAAACAACATACATATGAAAAGAATTCTCTCTCATAATCATTTATATTTGTTGAAAATCACTTACAGCATAACATAATGACCCTCAGCACTGCAGGAAACAAACTTGGAGACATTCATAGGAAGGCTGAGTATTACTGGACAGCCCATAACGCAACATTTGGGTCAGTGCCATATTCAGTCCTTATGGGGTCTGATTAAATTCAGTGGAGGCTGCATAAGTGGGAATTCAACATAGCTATGTCGTTCTCCTACTAAAATGATTTTTAGTGGTAGGAAGAACATCAACTTTATACCTTATGTTGCATGCGTATCCTAGGTGAGAAATGCGTTTACTATGAAAAGAATGAAGGTCATCAACTTTTCCTATGACTTGAAATGCCAGCTGGAAGCTAAACTTGCAGTAGAAACATGTAATCTTTTACTCAGCAAAGGAGTTTTTTTTGTAAACTCTTCACATAGGTAAGACTCAAGCTGCATTAAAATACAGGCTTCTGCTTAAAGCTCAGTTTCACAGCCATCCTAAATTTGGCGTACCAGGATACTTTCTAACATCATTCCTTAAATTCCTGTAAAGACCTCTCCCACTTACAGCAGCAGCTTCTGCTTAAAACTCCAATAAGGTCTCTTTCTTTGCATGTTAGATTTATAAATACAGACTCTTTACTTGGCAAAATGAAAAACTATTAAAAACAAATAAAAAACAGGGAATGGATTAAGTTTTCTGAAAACACTGTATATTCCCTTGCTTCTCTCCCTTCTTCTCCTCAAGTTCAGTGAAAAATTTAAGCTCTGGTAGCCGTACTGCTGCAACACATTTACAATGCAAATTTCTCAAACTCCTGAACTGAGTTTCAAGGATGAGTACTTCCTAAACACTGTCTTGAAGAGATACCTCTCAAAAACAGGCAGAGGAGGAAGGCTGGAGAATTACCACCAATCCATTTCTCTTACCTTCCTGTACAGACTCCCTGTTTTTGTCACAGTATCATTCTTACCCTGTTTTCTACAACAATTACACAGTATAATACCCACAGGGTTTTACATCTGTCACACCACAGTACTGTGATGTTGTTGCTGTTTTGAAGTGGAACACTGTCTGCTGCTATTGTTCAATGTTTTAGTACACATTTCATAGCATAGGGATGATTGTAAACAAAACCACAAATAAAGGCCTGTGCTAATCAAAGTAAGAGTGAGAATTATTTCTGAGCTTTGCCAATTTGTTTCATTCTATAACAAGTACCAAATCTAGAAAATACCTATAAAGGCTGACATCAGCTGCATTATTCTTTCATCATTAGTATCAGGATGATCATCAACTACTGGCCAACGGGGCCTTCATTATTCACTTTACTATTTCCCAAATATATTTTTGAGTAACAATTCCATGCAGTTCAATTTCAAACTAGTGTGAGTGTATCTTTCCTTTAACCAATACCAAGAATTTTCTGTATAATTTCAGAAATTAAAACATGTGAAAAAATAACTACTGGGTTAGTGGCAAACGAAACCAACTCAGAAATACATACAAAGACTTTATTGCCCATTTTGAATACGGCTGCTTTTGAATTGTGCAAGATTACTAAATTTGCAGCTGAATATGATCAAATTTTATTAAGCTGTGACCAGACTTTGATACATGTCCCAGCTGAATTCCAGTTTATGAGTGAAAGATTCATATTATAAAGTCAAAGTGGCACAGTAAGGAGAAGGATCATTTTTCTTGAAGTCTGCTAATGCTCTGCTCTAGAGAGTATTATGTCAGATTATCCCAACTGAATACTTGTTGGACCTGTGGTCTTCAACAGAAAATGCTTCGCCCATATAACTCCTGTAATCACTTTGCTTTTTTTAAAATTTCTGAGAAAGATAAGGCAAACTAAAACAAGAGAGCAGTAACACGACAAGTTCTTAAGTTTTTAAATCTGTTTCAGAATCGTATTTCTCACGGATGAGAGTAATTTGCCTTTGAATATTTTATTTCAGGCACAGTACTGAAGATTTGTGATTTTATCCCTCTTATTATGCTTGTTTTTTTGTTTTTTTATGTTGATATTTGAAATTATATGATTATGCATACATTTCTATTAATTTAAGAGGATATTTTTAGTTCAGTTAAGCGCCTGGAAATGCAAACTGTAAATTAACAAAGTTGAAAAGTCAAATAGAAAGCATTCAAATTTATAAAATCTTTTTTTAAACTCAGATAGTTTTGTGAAGTGCTGTTCATGAATTTTAACTTTTTGGTTGCCAAAACTAAAATCAGCAGCAGCCACATAAAACTTGGTAGTTATGGCTGCTGGAAAGTTGCCAGGAAAGTCATGTCCAGTGTTCAGCCACTTTCCATCCCGAAATGCAGTGATCCAGATGGGGTAAAGAGACAGAACAGATATCTCTGATCTAACAGCTCTGACTGTGTAAGCATCCAGTGATCTGCTGAGTGCTACAGCAGCCAGGATTGTACTCTTGGATGGATGTTCTCCTCCAAGACTGATGACAGTAACTTGCTCATCTCTGAGCCTTGCTAACAACAATGAAAGACACAGGTAGTTTTCGTTTGTTTTTTTTTTTAATTCTTAAATGCCATTTCCAAGGATGGCTTCTGCACAGCTCGTTGTTCTTCCCAAGCCCAATATTCTGCAATACCTCCTCCATGAGAGTTTGCCATACAGAAAAATTGCAGCATTAGGAAACAATTAAGAGTTTTCAACTACACTAATTTCTAACAGCAATATTTTTAGTTATGCCAAAGCAGAACTATTTGGAGTACCAACTGTAAAAATGCAATTTCAGTGGAATTTGGTATTATTAAAAAAGTTTTTTATTAGAAGTTATTTTATATTGCTGTAAATTTTCATGCCTACTTAATGAAAAGAAGTCTAATACAGAAAATACTAAATTTCT
Organism: Rhagologus leucostigma; assembly: GCA_013397725.1. Lineage (NCBI taxonomy): Eukaryota > Metazoa > Chordata > Aves > Passeriformes > Rhagologus > Rhagologus leucostigma. Next base: position 1,906,847 of record VZTD01002399.1, on the reverse strand, counting down.
TTATTCCATTTTTTTTTCCATCTCAAATTGAGGTTTGGTGCCTCCATAGAACAGGTGAGGCCATAAATTGATAAAATTAATAGTAATAAATTGCCAAGTTTTATTTAGTCAAGAACCGGATTACATAGTTGAACCAACTATCGATCTGTAAGTCTGACGTCTGTAGTAAGTAAATTAGTAGAAAATGTAACAGAAAATTAGGGCGCATGTGGATAAGTATTATAGGTAAAGGAAGAGTTAAAGTGGCCCTTAAAAAGAGGGGTGTTTGCTGACAAAGCTAATGAAGTTTTGAGGAGATCACCAAGGCTGAAGATAGGGAGGGTCTGGTTATTATAATTATTTGGATTTGGCAAAGTGTTTCAAGGAAATAAAAAGCCCTGGAGTAAGAGGGAATGGCCCTCCATGGATTAAAAAAAGGGCTCACTAAAAATAGGACATTATCAGTTACTTCCTACAATGACCAGCAGCTATCAGGGGAGATCAGCAGAGATCTGTTGAGGGCTCACTGCTGTTCAAGGGCCACGTTTGGTAACGGACACTGGGCAGTGAAGTGACAAAGTTTTTGGTGGTATTTTGTTATTCAGGATAAGAGAAGCTTTCTGACAAGCAACATTTACAAGCAGGTCCTTAAAAGATTTAGTGCACAGCCAATAAAATAATAGATAACGCATAACATAGAAATCTAAAGGACTTCGAGTAAGATCCTGGAGTTAAGATAGGTATCGCCATGAAAACATACTCAATTATTAATTTTAATTTAGCTGTCAAAGAAAACAATGTTAAGCATTATTAGGAAAGGACTGGAACACATCTGGAACTTTGTATATCATCCAGGGTTCTTTGTAAATACAAGTCTCTGTTTCTCCCTGCTTTAATACTATTTAGCTCTTGCCCCCACTAAAACATAGTAAAATGGCAATGATGCCTAGAGGACTAAATGTGGAGATTAAATGTATTTATGGCTTCAAATGGAGAATGGATAAATCTACAACAGAGAAGCATTAACTTACACGTAAAAAGTAGAAGTATTTTCACTTACATACTATCAGATTATCTGAGTTTTACTTTTCTTAAGGGGGAGCAATTGATGGAAAATTTAGCTCATAGAAGAGTTACTACAATAAAACTTTTTAATTATAAATTCACTGAAGTGAGTCTTAATGATGACATAGTTCCCATAAATCTCTAAGATGTTTTGTCTCTTGTACTCTTTTAATTGCCTAGTTCCGTCTAAATGTTACCAGGTTAATAAAATGGTGGGGCTTTATATTTCAAATATGGGCTCAATTGTAACTGACTTTTGGGACACACATGTTTGAATAGGCCAAGTGAAATGGTTTTTTATGGGAAAATAAAGTAAATATTTAAACAATATTTTTCAAATTAAATGATACAATACTTTTCAACTTTCTGGTTCCAGAGACTCAGATGACGAGCCATAGCTGGAGATGTCTTCTTAGAGGAAAATGAGGTCTGGTAAATTATATGATTGATTAAAGAATACTGGGGAAAATAATTCTTTTGGATTTTCTCCGTGATGATTTCTGTGTCTTAAGTCACATCTCAAATACTTAATAAATGTGTTAAATATTAACTTCAGTGTTGTAAAAGTGATTACTGGATGCATATTTTTCTTTGCAGGAGAGTTGCCAGTGTGCTCTTAGTTGAAAATGAACATTTCTTGCTGGCAATTCTGATGTGTAAAATTCTTTCACAGCATTAAAACATACATGTTTTCCATATATTTTGTTGTAAAATGCTATTTTTCCCCTTCTGAAAAAATCTCAGTACTTGTAATGTCAAACCATGACATGTAATCCGCTCCCATAATAAAATAAAATAATTTATACATCATTAAAATTTATCCCATGAGACCTACCTTTTCTGCTAACAGTTCTCTGATCTTGCTTGCTTGGAGACGAAATTTCATTAACTGTGACTCCAAAGTTAAACATCTTTCCTTCCAGTTTACAGTGCCTTCTGGCTCTGAAAGTTCAGCCATATTTATGCTGGAAAAAGAAAGGGAAAAAATTCCCCATGTCAAATTCAGTCTGTATTTAATGTCTGACTTTATTTTAATATGCATACTAACCTATTTTATATAAATCTCAAGAATGCCCCCAAATTTTATACAAGTACAGTTTCATAAAACTTAGTAAAATACGTTAGTTTACAGAGGCCCTTATCATAATGATCAAATTCTGAAATCTGTGTTGATAATATTTAGGTTTATCGTATTTTAATTTCTTCGATTATCCTGTGACTGCAATTATTTTTCCTTGATAAGCAGAGACACATCACACATTTTAATCTTCAGTTACTGCATATATCCTTTCTTACTCAAGAGAGTCTCGTAGGGAACTGAGCTTTTGCTTAGCAAATGCCTTCCATAGGTGTAACTGCCTGTGAGTTAGGAGCACATTTGGTTTTACGCAAGTTTAATGTTTGGCAGACCACTCTTAAAAGTCTTTTAAAATTCTTCTGCTTAATCAAATTGCCTTTAAAATTCAACATCCTTAATGAGATGGAAGGGGGAGTTTCTGATTCCAAATGTAAAGCTGGGTGAGCAACTGGTCCCTAATGGACACCCCCCCCAAAAAACAATCCTTTTGCATTAGCTGTTACAGATCTCAGGACATCCTGGTTCAGGCATCTTTGAGTCTCAAATCTGTGCTTTTATCCACATTTAACTGCTCGTGCCTTCTGGAAATTAATCTCAGTGCCCTTCTGGACAAGCATTGCTGGAAAAATTATTCAGGATGAGAGCTGGCTCATCATGGTTTGAGTCTGAGAAGCCAAGAAAATCATCTCTGTGTAAGCAGAAGGACTGGGCTCTGTTGTATTCCAAGTATTTGTAGCCAGTTTAATAAAGAGTAAGTGGATGGCTGAATGTAACCATTCAGTCCAAGAAGTTCCCTTGCTCAGTAAAGGCCTGGCCTTTGCAGGGTTCTGGACACTTCGGTTTGGCTTTGAAAATAAAGCCTGAATAGCTCCTAAGTATCCAATTCATCTCAGAAATAACAAACACGTAAAAAACACCATTCAGTGGAAGGCTGCTGGAAGATCACAACAAAGAAAAAACTACAAGTCCTAAGGTTATATTGCATGTTTGTCACCTGAACAGTGGGACACTGATGAAAAACAGCAAGTAGCCACTGTTTTCAGTGTGATGCAGGAGGCTGATATAGGAAGACACAGTTAGATTGGAAGAATAAGTGACACCACTGAGAGCCCCCCTCCCAGTCCTCCAGAAGCCTAGCTTCAAGCACTTCCCTTCCTCCCTGCATCGGAAGAGGCAGTCCCACTTGAAATCCCTCAGCTGGAGGTGAAAGACCTATGAATTTATCTTCTCGATTGTTTTTGACAGCAGGAAGAAGAAAGGAAAAGCACCACAAGACAGATCAAAGTCATGAGCAGGATTCCAAAAAGTCCTTCACTTTTCTTTGCTACAGTAATATTTGCTATTTATCTTCTAAATTTCCCGCGTCTCACATGACTCTCAAGTTCATTATAATTAAACAGGTGAAAAACTCTGGCTCAAAACCTTCTTTCCTTTCTCATACCCTAAGTTCCTTGTTTCTTTCATTCCATACCTTAACTTAGAAGGAAAACTAGGAAAGAAAAACTGAGGTTTTTAAGTTTTCACCACAATCACTTGTCTGAAGAAAACTGCTCCATTTTTCACTCTTTCTTCCTTTTGGTCCTGCAGACTAGGATTCAAGCTGCGAAGCCAGAGGTTACAACTACCCTTATTCAGGAATCTCCCACTCAGGAATCCCCATGGAATCACTAGGACTTAAGTATATTATTAAAATAGTTTCCTAAGCCGATCCTGCAACACCCACATTCTAAACACAAGCGTTTCAACTGCAGTCTTCCTAGGTGACCGAGACACCTCTGGTGTCTTTTGCCATTCTCCCCCATCTTTTAAGCTTAGCAGAAAATTTCCTGGACTGTCAGGGAAGCAAGCTGCTCACCCTTGTCCTGTCCCTAATCCATGCTCCTCTCTCCTTATCCGGAATCTCACCGTTCAGGATGGGGAAGGTGGAACTTCCAAGCAGCAGCTTCTCCTACTTTAGAGGGAAGAAGTAGTTTCAGCTGCAGATTTATGTGGATTCTGCTCACTAAGTAATGAGGAGTGGCAACATACTATTAGACTATTTAGGATATTTTAGGGTTTTCCTTTTTAACTAATTGCAGGTACATAAAACAGAAATGGACGAGGCCAACATCTGGTTAACAGTGGGGTACTTCAGTGTTTGTGGCAGTGAAAACACAAACGGGTCAAGTAATGAAAGAATTTTTGCTTTTCGGTAGGGTGCAATATTACAGGGTGGAGTTAAAAATGTTTGTCTTTCAACAGACAAAACATTTGAGTAGATGGATTTCTGGCAGTGAACAGTGTGTCCAGCCAAGTAGTTTCTCAATGTCCAAACTCATTAATATTCCACTGCATAAACATTATGGATAAAAAGATTGGAAATAACTCTTTTTATTGTGGGTTGTTTGCTAGACATTGTAATAATTTACTTCGTATTTTCCAACAAGCCAGTGGGTTCTGGAAATATTTACAGGCACATAACACACTGTTTACAATTGCAGAGTGAATGATCTTACTTAGAATCAATGACTTCCTGTTTCTTGTCTGATTCCCCAAGGGAGGATAAAAATGAGTTCATCTTCTCTTGGCTTAATAGAGTACTCTGAATCAGCACTCAAACCTACACAGAGTCCGCCCCTTCTTCCTGCTCCAGTTCCCACCGCAAAGCCCTCCGTTTCCCCTGAGTCTTAAAAAATTAAATCTTTTGAAAAGTAAACTAAAAAAGCACACATTAAAGCCTTAAGTTCTAATTATGTCATCAAAAATTAATTGAGACAAGTTTGACAAGTCTGGAAAGATTAAATTCATCTTTTTAATTTTTTAAGTTTATAAACCTCTTTCTAGGCTTCAATAAGTCAGAATGTCACATTCTCCCCAAAGGGATTGATATAATTTCCTTTTCTTTGCCGTCTGCTTGGAAATTATCAAAATACATTTTAAGGGGGAGGGAACAAAGTTCTAACTTTTTGAAGCATGTTAAAAAATTTACATATTCCTTATCACACTGTCAGTGTTTTCCTCTGTTTTTAACAAAATGAAGTGTTTAACTAAACGCTTCGTATTCTGTCCGTATGTTCTGGATGTCCTTTCTCTGCTGGAGAAAGCTTGGTAAGTTCTTCTGTTTCAGTAGGCGTGGGTTTGTGCAGTACATAGTGGATTCCCTCCACCATCCTAAAATGTTTACTGACCTAAATGCATTTGGATCATACCTCTTGAATTTCAAGTCCCTTTCTTCCATCTTTTCACCCAAACTCGACACTTACAAATATTTTTGGTGCCATAAAGATTGGACTGGAGAAGGGAAATGATGAGGCACAAAGTGGACCTGTTTAGGAATCAAGGAAGTCATTCTCAGGTTTGTTGCTGGCCAAGGCCCTTACTCACCTCCAAACACTGGCAACTTTATTTTCCATTTGACTCATTTTGCATAATTCTATGCTCCAACAAACTGTTGCCTGAGCTATTTAAAACTTCCCTCAAAATCTGATTTACAAACGCTTTTTCTGCTGCTTCCTAGGTATTGATGAGGTTGTTCCCGTGAAGTGACAGTCAGTGCTTGCCCACTCCAGTCCTGGGTGCAGCCCCCCACAGCTCCCCGATTTCAGGGGCCAGGCTGCCCCCTCCCAGCTCATTACTGCCTGCTCGGCTTCCCAGTGTCAAATGCGTGTAGCAAACAAGATTAAAGCACGCAACATCATTTCATGTCCTTTTCCTGATGACAGCAATTTTTAAGTCGCAGTGTGATACCACACTACGTACCAATTTAATTTCTTCAAATTCTGAAAGCTGGCCGTGTAGGTATCTCAAAAGTATCGTAATCTTGCACATTCGTTTGGGAGCTGTGTTCTTCTCGCTCTTCTATTTTTGGGAGGACGGCAGGGATGCGGCAGCGGCACTGACAACGGACGAGAGGAGCCTGGACCTTACGGGACCTTACGGGACCTCAGGCACGCCAGTCCGCAGCCGCGGGGACACCGCCTGGGGACAGCCCGGGGTCCTGCCGTGACCCGACACCCCACGGTGACCTGACACTGCATCACCCTC
>VZTD01002399.1:1737283-1900573 GCA_013397725.1 Rhagologus leucostigma | reverse complement strand
CTCTGCGGCCCCGGCCGCCGGCGGGAGGGGTGGCTCGGAGCCGGGGGCCCTTGCCGGGCTGGCCCTGCCGGTGGCGTGTTCTCCCGGGGCCGCCGCCTCCCCCGCCTACTCCGGCCCCGACGGCGTCCCGGGGAGGGGGCGCCCGGACGGAGAGCGATGGAACCCGGCTGGAGGGCTTCGAGGGCAAGGCTGGCGGAGGGGTCCCAGGAAGAGACGGCCTGCCGATACCCCTTTCCCATCGCAGTTTTTAAAGTTCCTTTGTGAATTAGGAATTTTCCCTCTTAAGTTAGGAGACGATGTTAGGTAGAAGCATCCGCTTGCTCTGCAGTTCCTGGGCTCCAACACTGGAGCTTACTGTAATTTAAATTACACGCCTTGTGAAAGGTCATTTGTCAAGTACAAACCGGAGGGTTGGCACCGTGCGGTCCCCGGGGCAATGCTGGGGATATTATGGGCTAAACGGGTCTCGCTGAGCTGCCCTGTCCGAGCGGTAACAACACACTTTGTACTTGAGTTCCAGCCAGGATAAAGCAGCAGGTGCATGTGCTGCTGAGTCGTGCAGACAGGAGGCTCTTGGTCCCCTCCGGCTGAAAAGAGCTGAGAGTACATCTCAGGTAACCAGTCGTCTCTGTCTCTTCCATAAGACTGACTGAAGTATTATGAAGTATTTGGAAGAAGTAATTAGTATGTTGTGTGGCACGTAGAGGAATCTTCCTCATACACATGTTGATTTGGACTGAGATTGAGGGATTGTATTTTGTTTGGATTATGATTTATAGAGGCAAAATGTTTCACAGACTCTTCTGGTGCATAAACAAACCACACTGCACCAATTCCTCTGGTGGTTATTTATAATGTAGGTGTGCAGGGTAAACTGCTTTTTCACATTCATCTGTGAGTCATTTAAAGTGGAGTTTTCTCTTTTGAAAAAACTTAAAAAGGTCTTAGAAGCTCAAATATTCCCCATCTGGTTATACACACAATTTCATTTTTTCCTATTCAGTTCAGTCCAGGCTCCAATTTTCCACCCGCTTGCAGTGACCTTAGAGTATCCAAACAACTTCACTGAAACTGTTTCATTTGCTGGTACTTTCCTAAGTGCTTCCTGTATTTTTTTAACATTGGTCGCTGAAAAGAGTGTTAAAAACATGATTGGTTTTATAGCAAGGAGTGCATTGTTTCCTACCCGACGCCTCCAGTCTAGAGCGTTCAAGCTACATTAAAAACACGTAAGTTGAAAAAAACCTTTGTTTGGATTACCAGATTTAGCCAAAAGAGTCAAAATCATCTTTTGATTCCTAACGAGAGCTATACAAAATGATTTAGCATTGGCGTTTAATGAAAACTTTGTCCATATCGTTTCCTTGAAGAATGACACATTCGCTCGCTCTGGATACTCCCAAGTGTGCGGAAAGCCTTTGAATTCAGAGGGACAGAGCTGGGGGAGGCTGCGGGAATGACGTGCTTGGACCGCAAGAGGGAGAGCAAAGCCTGCTCGCTCAATGAGTGTTTTTTCAGTTTGGTGGATTGCCATTTTCACTGCCCTCTAAGTCATTAAAATGCTCTACAGTCGTGGAGCTCTTGATACTGGTACATATAGAGGCTTGAAAAAATATTACGGAAGAAGGAATAGGGATATTCAGGATTTTCTCTCAACCGCCCTTAGCTGTGAAGTATGTAGAGGTGGCTAGAATCTGTATTCCATTACTGAAGGAAATAGAATTACAAGTAGAACAACTGGGATGCATAGAAAAAAAATACAAAAATACAAAATACAACTTTGTTTTGTAAATAGAAAGCAAGGGGGAAAGCCATAAATCTTCCAGGCAAAGACACAGAAAACTATTGTACATGTCAGCACAGACTCTGGAAGAGAGTTCTTCCTCCTTTCTCTTGTTGCTGATGGAAGTTACATGCAAGCACTAATAAATCTGCACATATTCCTGAAACTACGTGCAGAAAATGCAAAACTGATACACAGTACATTATAGAAGCAAACTGCAAGGCCAGGTATTTGTACTTTGGAGTGATCATTTGCTAGCTAGTTCCCTGCAGAAGTGAACCAAAGTCAGAATATTCTGAACTATTTCTCTCTATAATGTGAATTCTAAATATTAGCCTCCATGTGGGCTGAAGATGTTGCAGATTTTTTACTGTCTGTAATTGACTTAATGAAAGAAAGTAAGTTCCAAGTTCCTGGTTGTCTTGTTAAACACTAACCTCATTTGTTAAAAAGTATTATGAACATTGTATTGCAAAACATCTACTCTGGTGCGTGGAAGCTAATCCAAAAAATGCCACCAGCTTCATTCCAGAGATGATCAAGTTGTCATCAAATCTGCAACTAGAATGTAAAATTTTGGGTTTATGAGACTTTCCTGCGTATGTAGAACGTTATTCTGACATGCTGGACTAGGACCTTACCGCTTCATGACAAAAGGAGCTTTTTCTGGTCCTTTCTCACAAAGATAAATACTGCAACCATTCAAGTTTAGGTATTTCAGATTGGTATGTGTGTCTACAGTTGGAGATTTAGGCCAGGAAACATCTTGTGATTCTAAAATCTTAGATCATACAGTGTCTTCTGTAAGTTTGGTTTTGTGTGGATTCTTTGAAAGGATGACATATATATTTGAGACTTGCAATAGAGAAAAAAGTTCTCATTTTTTAGTTGCAATTACAAAACTGTGATATAAATACATCATTTTCAGATGATGTTCAAATTAATTTTAAAATATCTTGATCTTTCTTGACAGAAAACTTTTAAGGTATTATTTAAGTGGAGGAGAGGAAGGAAAAAAGATCATTCCTGTTCAATTATTATTATTATGAGATGACTTAAAGTGTTGCTGTTTCAAGGCTATGACTTGTCTTTCAGTTACAGAAAAATGGCATTTTATCTAAATAACCTCTAGTATTTGTGCTTTGGTACCTTCGAATGGAAGAATCTGGAGTTACTTCAGTTACTAATAAAGGCTTTTTATACTTAGGAAAACTATAGTTTATGAGAAGGTCCATGGCTTCTCTTTAACAGCTCAACCTCTTTTTAATTATCTGGCGCCACAGAGTGGTAAAAGTCTATATTGCTCTAAATAATCAATTTTCTGAGAGTTTTCAAATGATGATATAATCATCTACATCTGAAAGAAATACAAAATATAAAATATTCTACTTACTGGCAGAGACATAGCTCAAGAGGACTAGAATGCACAGCTTAAACATTAAAGTTTCCAACACTGTGAAATTAGATTATTTCCCTTGAGGACAATTTTCACTGGTGGATGTTGATTTGTCGAAACTGTAAAGTCTGTGAGCATAAATCCAGTGCTCAGGAAAAAAACTTCTGATGAATTGCAGAAATGTGTTGAGACATCCCAGTAAAAATGGCCGTACCTGGTCAGCCAGTCTGGTACTCAGTCACTTGACTATTGTCCTCAGGCAGTGTCCAGGGAAGTGTCATCACCCCAGAATACTGTCCCAGTCACTAGAGGTTCAGGGACTTTGTGAGCCAGAAATTTTATCGTTTGAAACTTTTCTTGGTTGTTTCTTTTTTCTCTAGTGATTTAGTCCAGTTACGTTTGAACGAACATAATTTTCAAGATCCGAAATGTCCTAAGATGATGATCTCTGTGGTTTAAATAACTCATCTAGTTTTGGATGTGCCACCTGCTTGTTTCACTTGATGCCCCTATATTTTTGCAGAGACAGTGAAAAATGTTCTTAGAAATTTCTGTCATATTCCATTTTCTCTTTCAGAGTGAAGTTACCAATTCACTTTAACGGTTTCACAGATGCCCCTCTCTACCCTTGCCCTCCTGCCTACCCTGCCTCACACCTTTGGCAGTCCTACCACATTCTGCACACAGTGTTTGAGGTGTAGGTGTATTTATGCAGCGACATAGTGATGCTTTCTTGCTTGGTTTTTATTCTCTCCTTAGCAATTTCTAATGCTATGTGGCTTTTCTGGTCTCTGGCAGGATCTGTGGCACACAGCAGAGCACAGCACAGACACAGCAGCAGTAATTCAAGGGTCTGTTGCTCCTTACCAGCAGATCAGGAATTATGAAAACAGAGTGAGTTACCTTTGTAAGGAAGTTAAGCCTCATAACCCCTGCCTGGTGAGTGGTGGTGTGTGAGCTAGTTCTGAGTAAGGTATTTTGAGTATTTGGTGCTCTCAGAGAACAGAGCAATTGACGTGTGTGGGTGTTTCACGTTATCATTTCACTTCTTTAGATGCCTCTTTGCTTTCATTGCACTATGAAATGTGGATTCTTCAGGTGTTACCTGACAGCTCCCTGGCACTGATGTTTCCCCTAACTGGAAAAACCTGGGGAGAGTAAAGCTCTTTTGGGGAGGAGAAAGTTACTGGAAACAGTGTTACAGAAAGAGAGCTGGAATACAGAGAGCTGGAACTTTGGAAAGGTTTCCTGAAATTGGCCAGTCTGTAGAAAGAGGATCACAGTGAATGGAAAATATGTATGTATTGAACTGGGCTGAAGGAGCTGGAGACTTTGCTTGCACTAAGTGAGGATAAGGATAATTGTCTGATTTGTCTGTAAGGTTAAATCACTTAAGAGCATTCAGTCTCTCTTTGAGCTGAAGATAATCCAGCATTTAAAGTAGGTCACTGGGACAGGTAGTGCCAAATAACTGTGTCAGTTTCCTAGAAATGGCTGAATGCAGAACAGGGAAAGTTCAATGAACAGCGAAAAACTCAAATTACTTTCTTTACCTCTTTGTATGTGGTTAAACCTTTTCTCAATTCCTTTGGCCTTTACCATGTCAGAAGTCAGTAGGCACTGTGAACCTTCAGTGCTAAAAAGGGATCCAGAAGTTTGTTGAAAGTCCTAAGCAGACCCTAATGGCCTCTGGCTGCTTTAGACTGTTAAGAAAAATCACTGTTGGATGAAAGTCAATTGGGAAGGAATGTGTTTTGTTATATTTTCCACTTTTTCCTTACCTAAACATTGTTGCTCTTAAGTCTTTGTGGAAGCATGACTGCCATGTTGAGCTGCCCTTTTACAATAGTCACTTTTGCAATAACCATTTTCACAATGAGTGCAAGACTCCTCCTTTGCTAGATACAACTCACAGACTCAGGAAATGCTGCCCGCATTTGATAATCTATCACTTGTAAATTAGGCACTTGTTACGTACATTATAGTCACATGGGACCTGGGAGGATTGTGAGAGGCACAGAACACAGATGTTGAAAACTTAAAAAAAAAATCTTCTCTGTCTAAAAATCATAGAATTATAGAATGGTTTGGGTTGGAAGGGACCTTAAAGATCATCTTGTTCCCTGCCATGGGCAAGGACAGCTTCCACTAGACCAGGTTGCTCAGAGCCCCATCCAACCTGGCCACTTCCAGGGATGAAGCATCCACAGCTTCTCTGGGCAACTTGTTACAGTGCTTTTCCACCCTCACAGGGAAGAATTTCTTCCTAACATCTAATCTAAACCTGCTCTCTTTTAGTTTGAATCCATTCCCCCTTGTCCTGTCACTACATGGTCTTATAAATACTACTCCTACACCTTTCTTGTAGGCTCCCTTCAGATACTTGAAAATTTACTAAGGTATAAATGCTTATATAAAAAGAAATAGCTGGGTTTGGTTCATAATTTTGCAATTTTAGAAAATGTGGAAGTGGTGGCAAATTAGGGACTACTGGAAAGGATCAAGAGATATGGTTATGAGGAAACAAATGGAGCACACTTTTCAAATTAAGTTTATTGGATTTTTGTGTTTAGTCAAGCCTCTTTCTGCTCTTTAGAAAAAGGGTTTGTGACTAGAGCAGCTTGATTTGCGTTGGATGCAAACTAGCATCTGCCTCCTCTGGCTCTGAAATGTAGTTGGCCCCGGAGGGAGGCCGACCAGTCACTGTGTGCAGCAAGGGCGCCTGGCAGATCGGGCTCCAAAAGACACAGCATCCATTTCAACCTGCTGAGGACATTCAGGAACTGAGGAGGGAGAGTAAGTACTCGGCAAGAAACACAAGCTAAGGCCATCATGGGATACATCAAAGTTACCACCAGTTTTTTCCAAAATTGAGAGTACGTTTAAAATAAGGAAAGATCGTCGTGCCTTACAAAGGGCAGTGACTCTGGAGTGAGTCCAGAGAAGGGTAATGGCACTAGTAAAGGGTCTGGAGCACACATCCTATGGGGAGCGGCTGAGGGCGACAAGGTTGTTTACCCAGGAGGAAAGGGAATCTCAGGGGTGAAGTTTTCACTCTCTTCAACTGCCTGAAAGTAGGCTGTAGCCAGGTGGGGGTTGGCCCCTTCTCCCAGGGAACTAAAGACAGGATAAGAGGACACAGCCTTAAGCTGTACCGGGGAGGTTTAGGTTGGACATTAGGAAAAATTTCTTCACAGAAAGGGAGATTAGACATTAGGATGGGCTGCTCAGGGAGCTGGTGGAGTCGCCATCCCTGAGGTGTTTAAGGAAAGATTGGACGCGGCACTGGGTGCCCTGGTCTGTTTACATGGTGGCGTTCGGTCACAGGTTGGACGCGATGATCTCAGGGGGCTTTTCCAACCTAACTGATTCTGTGCTTCAGTGACTCGAGTTGGTTCACCTTTTAGTTGAGACAAGTATTTGCCAAGGAAAGGCGGCAGTCGCTGCGGCCCCCGCGGGGCAGACGGACGGGAAGTAGCGGCTGGCCGGGCGCTCCGAGTGGGCCGGGCCGGGCCGGGCCGGGGGCGGGGAGCGCCGCGGTTGGCGGCGGCGGGCANGGGGTCCGGCCGAGCGCTCGGTGCCGCCCTGGGCGCGGGGTTGTTGGAGCAGGGAGGGCGCAGAGCACTCGCGGGCAGCGGGGCCCGGCGGCGGCCGCCCCTAAGGCCCGGGCGGGCCGGCGCTGGTCTGCTCGTGACCGCCCGGAGGTGCTGAGGGCGGCCGCGTTGGGTGCAACAGCTGGGACGGGAAAAGGGATCTGGAGAGCTTACCGGAATTTATGACTATGGGGAGAGGAGGCGCAGACAAGGTGTGGCCAGGCTCTCTTCTGTGGTGCCGGGACAGGGGGCCGTGGGTACAGACTGAGACACGGGAGGGTCTCTGAGACCCTCAGAAGCGCCAGATACAGAGGGAAGGTGCCCGAGCACTGGCACAGGTGCTCCAGAGAGGCTGTGAAGTCTCCATCCTTGGAAACATTCAGAAGATATCTGGACATGGGCCTGGGTAGCTGGCTCCAGGTGGCCCAGCTTTAGCAGGAGATTGGTCCAAATGGCCTCCAAAGGCCCGTTCCGACCTCAGCTGTTCCGTGATAATGAGCTTTAAGTCAGTGAAACTGTAGTGCATATTAAATCACCACTGCCATTCGAAAAAGAACTTGCTATTTGTAACATACATAATAGCAAAGCAGTTTGATTTGCTGAACTGTTCTTACTTGACATTAATACAAGTTGAATGAGTTTTAAACAGTGAAACTGAGCAAGGGAAGTTTTGTGGTGTTAATTCCATGCTTCTGTATGATGTTTCCAAACAGTGATCCAGGGTCGTGCCACAGACTACATAACAAGTGCAGTGAAAACTCCAGTGACAGGGTATGTCATTCATACAGCAGTTCCCCTCTTCTGTTACTTATATTTTGCATTGTGAAGTTTGGGTGCATTTTGGATGAAATGCTGAAATAGTTGAAGTTGATAAAATTAAAGAGAGCTATTTCCTTGAAAAAAATTGCACAGATAATGCAACAAACATTATTTCAAGACAGTAGGACAGTGAAAAGATCATTATTGCAAGAAGTGTTTGTGATTATGTTTTTAAAACCATGTGACCTGTTGTTTTGTGTTTTGCTTGTTTTAAGCAGGCATTTCTTAATCAGCTAAAATGGTTTTAAAGAAGAAGAAGGAAATTCAGGTGGATGCATTCTTTCTTGATCATCATCAGCGTGAAAAACTTCAGAGTAAGGGTGTTTTTCTGAACTAATGTGTGATTTCTCTTGCCTTTGAATAGCTACTGAAATTGATCTGGTTTTTGCTTGTTATGTTTTATTTCTAGTGGTTTTGCTTTGTGAGTTTTATGTGTGTTTGCTCTGCTGTGATTTGTTTTTATTTTGTAATGACAATGACTTCCTACCTTGGAAGAGTTAAAAAAAATCCTTTGAAGCATCGCGACTTTGGTTTGAAAACCTTTTACTTTGTTTATCTTCGGTGTGAAGGTAGTAGAAGGTCCTACTTGTGATGCTACTGGCAGGCCTGTAATTCAGTGATATCTGATGTTTTAGCCTTAATATGTGGGATAACACTGAGTTTTCCAAGAGTCAAAGAATGATTGAGGTTGGAAGGGTTCCCTGGAGGTCATTTTCTCAGTCTTTGTGTTTTGTGTAATTAACTTGTTTTAAAGCTACTGTTCAAATTGTGTTTTCTTTTGGGGGGATTTTTTTTGTTTGATGAGAGAAACCTCCAGTGATATTTACTGTAAAAAACCCCAAACCAAGTAATACAAGATTTGTATACTAAAGTTACTGTGAGGTAGCACTGGTAAGGTCCCACCTGGAGTGCTTCATCCAGTTCTTGGCTCCCCAGTACAAGAGTAATATGGACATGTTGGAGAGACTCCAGCTAAGGACTAAGATGATGAAGGGCCTGGTGCATCCTTCCTCTGAGGAAAGGCTGAGAGAGATGTGACTCAGGCCTAGTGAAGAGAAGGCTCAGGGGGATCTTAGCAATGTTTAAAAAATACCTGAAGGGAGGACGTAAGGGAGGCAGAGCCGGTGTTCTTTCTGTGCTGAACAGTGATAGGACAGGAAAGCACGGGCACAAACTGAAACACAGAAGATTCTCTCTAAACATCTTTTTTAATGTGATGGTGAGTGAGGACTGGCACAGCTTTCATAGGGAAGTCAGGGAGTCTCCAGCCTTGGAGGTATTCAGAAGCCATCTGACCATGGTCCTCGGCAGCCAGCTCCAGGTGACTCTACTTGAGCAGAGGGGTTGGACCAAATGACCTCCAGAGGTCCCTTCCAGCTCAGCCATGCTTTGATTTTGTGAAAGTGGTCTTCATGCTGCAGATAAGGCCTACGATTGTGTTCCAGTGAAGCTGATTTTTTTCATTTGTTAGGAAAAATAATTGTGTTAGGGTGTTGTAAGGTGACTTAAGGATTTGTGGCACCAATGGGTTTACTGGAACTGGAAAAACCCCTAAGAATTTAGCAGTCATTTCTTCTTATTGTAAATCATGTATTATTTATACTGCTTATTGTAATTACCTCATAAAAAGATCCTCTTCTTCCAAATGTAGGGTTTTCAAAGGCTGAAGAGCAAAATCTGGCATCTCTGCTTCTGCACTGTGCACAGCTGAGAAATGGCATCCAGCAGATCCAGTGTATGAAACAGGTAAGGTCTCATTGTTGTTAGTGTGGTTTTTGGTAACTGACAGTGTGTCCTGTGCACTGTTAATGGCAAATACAGCTCTAAAATAAACTTCTAATGTTTTGTACAGTCCTGGAAACACAGAAAAAGCAGTTGCACATCCATCAGGTAGAAATGTAGTTATAGTACTCAATTAGCAAGGGCCACAGTTACTGAAAATGATGGAAGGCAAGCGACACCAAATTTCCTATTTTGTATGGATCTTTTTGGTTTTACAGGAGTTCTTGGAACATTATTTAAAACTTGAAACTCAACAGGAAATGCTAAAGAGGGGCAGTTTTACACCGTATACTTGGATGAGAGGGAAATCTGCCAGAGCTTTTTGTTCATCATATGTTCTTTTGGTTATAGATTATGCCATTGGTGAAGCAGATGGATCAGAACTCTGCGGGTGATCCCATGGTTAAAGCTTGTCTGGATATTTTGGGAGAGACATATTTTTCACTGGGTGCAAAGAATCCTTTGAAGAAAGTATTAGCAAGGTAAAAAATTGAGTAGTAAGCCTTTAATTTTTTTAAAGTGCTTTCCTTACCTATAAGTGAGTAATTTGTCATTCACTACAAACTGCTGTAACTTAACTCCTAAAAATTTGCAGTACTAATATGTGACTATGTACTGTTTTTCTTTCTTGCTTAGTTAAAATCTTAATTATAAATAACATATCATTAGATCAGTATCTTCAGTGTGGAGCATTATTTTGATCTGTTTCGTTATTGGGAAGACAACACAGTGTGTAATTAGCAGTTTGAAGTTTAAAACCCAATGTTAGAGTAAAAATTTAAAATACAAAAATCTCAGGTTTGTCAGGAGAAGACAGTTCGGAGGAATCCTAACTAAACTGTGGTTTCTTGTGCCTATTTTTATTGCAGTTAATTTTTTCTTGCACAATTACTGCTGTATTTCTTTAGTGAATTTATTATAGCCTTAGCATTTTTTAAGATCTGGTGCTTAGCTGCCTTCCTTTCTTTGTCTGAAAACATTCAGTGTCCTGCTGAGATGCAGGGCTTCCATCCTGTGTTTGATTGTGGCCACGCCAAAGCTGTGCACCCCTTTGACAGGTTTTCTAGCTGCAAACTGAGAACCTGCATGTTACTTTTAAAACAGATGATGTTTTCATGCAGGAAGAAACATCTGTCTGTGTATTGGAGTTTTAGCTGATGTGGATTTTGGTGCGGTGGATGTTCAACGCCTCAGTAAAAGCAAACTAAATGTGCTGTTTCTTCCTGTTGCAGTTCACTGAGTGGTCTTCCTGGACATTTGATGATGTCAGCTGTGCAAAGCTTTGTGTGCTGCCTTCGGGAAGAACTGAAAACCACAGATGTTTATTTGTACAGAAAAGTACTGGACAACCTTGCTTCCTGTATGGAGGATTTCAGCTTAGGTACAGTGGCATTGAATGTCTTCTGGTTAAACTTGCTCAGCACTGGTTTGCACCTCGGTGCCACAGCTGATAGTAATGTTTGCAGTTATGGAAAATAGATAGTGGTGGCTAGTATTCAGTACTTTAAATGTATTTTCTTTCCTCTAGGTAGAGCCTGTATTAAGGACCTGTTTGAAGAAGGTAAAGTCACATTTATAGTAAAATAAGCTCCATTGCAGGTTATTGGGGGAGAGGTGTGTGTGAAGAAGTGACATGAAGTAGGCATGAAGATCTATCAGATCTGATTTCTTCCTGATTAATTTTCAATAAACTAATATCTTCACATGGTACTTCTTTGTGGAAGACAAGACTGTGATTTATACCTTTAATTTCCAGGGGTCAGTTTTGCTTTACTGGGCAACCCCCGATTTAAATCTGAGTACCAGTGAGTGATTCTGGTAGGGAAAATCAGTATCTCACAGGATTGGGCCAGGTGGGTTGGAAACTTGTTTTGTACCAGGTTGTTGCAAAATAGCTTGAGATTTTGTTTTAGCATTGCTTGTTTTTGTCTGTACTGAAATATCAGTTTAGTTTGTTGGTGGAATGGAAGAACCACCACTATATGGATAACTATTCATTGTACCTGGGTATGAGGTGTATGTGTGATTGCTTTGCTGGAAATTTTCTGTTCTATTTCTCTTGTAAGGAAATTCATACCATAATTATTTTCACTAGTTCTTCAGTTTCTGCAGAAGTCGCTGCTTGACATACAAGAAGAAAACAGGCAAGTGAATTCAATAGAAGCTCTATTTTATCTGGTTTTATTTCACTCTTGCAAGATAATTTGGTTTGGAATATCACTTTGATAGCCATACACTGATGAAAGATGGGAATATCATTTTACAGTGATGCAGGTTTTAAATTTAAAAAAAACTGCTGAATGGTTTTTGTGGCAATATGATATGAGAGAGGTGAGGCACTGATACTGTTAGAGCTACTACTTCTAAGGGAGGCCTTTGAGTTGGGGTTTTGCTATCTGAATTGTGGCTAAGCAGTGTAATTAATAGATGTAAAATTCAGGTAGAGTAAAACTCTTCCATGTTCCGTGAGTGTTTAATTCAGTATTGATAAACTTGATGTTTTCCAGCATTTCATAAAGTGAGGCTTCTTCACTGTGGTCTCTCATTGTGTACCCAGAGGAGAAGGGTACTTAAGTGTTTTGTACACTGAAAGTTTAGATATTTTCTGTCTTCTTGTTAGAAGAAAGTCAGATCATAGAAATATGCCTTGTACATGGGGGAACTACTTGAAAAATTAGAAAAGAGCAGCACTGCGTTCTGTTGGCCTTTTTGGAAAGTTTCTGGAAAAGTTCGGCTCTGCTCAGGCAGAATCACATGAATGAAAGTTTGTCACAGGAACCTGCAGAAAATGTAGCAGAATTTGTCATATTTGTTTGTTTACTTCATTTGAACAGACTACCCTTGAGTCTGCTCCTTGTCTTCTTGTATTTACATATCTGATCAACTCAAGCAGTAAGTTAGTTTTTACCATTAATTCTATCTAAAGTTGGCAGAATATGGTTTTCTGGGAATGGTGAAGAATGGTTTTAATTTCCTTTTTGTGTGCTTGCTTGTCTTTTTTTTTTCCCGCAGAAAGAATCATGGAAATCGTATTGTTCAGTCTCAGCTGATGCACGATTTACTGATAGCCATTAAAGTTTCTATGATGCTTATACAGAAATTACAAGAAAATATCCAGGGAAGTCTTTGGAAACACCATGAATCTATTGTTTGGCAGAGTATGTGTAGCCTACTGAAAAGTTCCACAAACTTCTTAATGGATGGTGAGTTTAGTAACATTCAAACCCTAATATTTTTATTAACTCAGTCTTCTTGTCTTTGTAGTAAACAACCTGCATGTATAAAAACTTAGTTTAGCTTGTGTGGAAATTGAACTACTGAGATGAATGGGAGTGGGAGCAGTAGCTGTTTTTTTGGCAAGCTATGATTTGTAGATTGCAGTTTTAGAGTGTACAGTTTAACTTGTCCCACTACAAAAACCAAGGTTAATGCTGTTATTAGTAATTCAGAAACTAACAGAAATGCTGTTGAGAGTCACCAAATGTCTGTGCCTACCGGAAATATCTACACGTCTATGAAATACGCTGTCAGAATTATTTATGGGCACACCATAACTAATAGTGTTTTCTTCTCATACAGACTTTTTTGAACAGTAGAATTCAGCACATGTCAGTAGGCTCTGCCACAGCCCTCCTTGCCTTGGTGGGCACTCCTGTATTTTCTTCTGTTAAAGGTTTTAGCAGTTTCTTACTATACTGGGTCATAAAGTCGTTGATATTTACTATCCAGGTGGACACTACACTACAGATTTGTGATTATACAACTACAAGTAGTCTAGCAAAATTCAATACCATCTTTTATAATTTTGATCTGTAGTTCTAGCACACAGTGTTTGCTGCATTCTAACGTAAAATATCTCTGCTGTGTAGCAACGCTCCTGCAGACTGTTCAGACTACCTCAGGACTGGCTGTTATTCTGTTTACCAGAGCTATGTACGAACCGGTTGAGGAATTACCTTCATTGGTAAGTGTATTTCTTGGCTAAAGACTGTGCAATGTCGTGGTGCTATCAGTGTTGTCTGGAGGCTTTGCTGATACAGATGCCAGGGCTTGCCAGCCTCTCTATCAGTCCTTAGCTGGAGGATAATCCCGTTGCTCTCTCGTTGTTATATGAAGTATTAAGACTTGGGTTTTGAATTTGAGAAACACTATGTACAAGAAATCTCTTCAGCTCTTCTAAGATCTGCACAAAATAGCTTTTCTGCTGTGCTGAAATGCTGTAATGGGTGTGCTTTTGGTGTTCCAGATCAGTGACTTGCTCCTTGGGACAATGGAGTGCTCAGGTGTGCCAGCGTGGTTCATGAGGAGCTGTGGGGTTCTGTGCACGGCTGAACTCCCGGACTCGGTCCTGCTCTTCCTTTGCCATGGAGCCCTGGCTATGCTGGATTGGAAGAATGGCAGCATGGGTGAAAATGGAGAGAAACTGTTATTAGATATTGCATCAGTCTTGTTGTCTTTGAGTTCAGAGTAAGTTTGTGTTTTAATTTGTGTTGTTTCAATTGGGAGGAGAGGTTTATCTCTTTAATTCTATTTTTGCATGACCCGTGTGGTCTTGGTGGAATATCTCTGATGTTTTCAGTGTAATGATTAGATTTTGCCACAGATCATGTGATCTTTTTAACATATTCAGAAAAACTCTGTAAACTTGAAGAATATAATGATGTTGCATGTGTAGTTCTATGTTTCAATTTTTTATTGTGTGCTAAAATAAAATTTTGTTTTCTAACGTGAATGGGATAAATTTATCAATTCCCATATGGTAAGGTGTGTCAGTATCAGTTCTTATGTAGACAAATAAACTTTAGTTTCAGGACGTCACGTCCTGTCCTTCTGAAAGTTCAGAAGAAAGCAAAGTGTGCCAGTGAGTGAAGTACTTGAAGTAAGATGAGTTTTAAGGTTTTTTCCTGGCTGCAAGCATTGACTGCTTGCATGTAATGGCCCACCAGCACTATTGGTAAAACACGTGTTCAGTTCAACCTTTGATCGTGCCTTGGATGTCAGTTTTGTGATTCTGTTTTTGCACAATAGAGTACTCTGTTTTGATGGCTTTACATGGCAATGAAAAGTTTTCCTTACATTTTCAAGGAGCATGCAACAACATAATGCTGCTCAAATGTTAGCAGGTGCATAATAATTTTTATTTTTTTATTTTATTTTTTTGGGGCTTATATGGTCTCTTTTCCCCATTGTTGGGGGTTTAGCTGCAACCACTTCATAGCACATCAGGTAACTAAGCATGTACCTTGCAATGTCCAATTGATCACCTCTGTGTTCATTCCTTTTCCTCCATGAATGGCTTGTGTCTCCTAAGTTGTTTTCATGGAAGATAAATGAATGTAATGAATAGTTATTCTAAAATACAAAGTTTATTTTTTTGTAAAAATTGATAAATGAAAATGATAAACTTTTTTCTTGTTTGTTCTTTTTAAAAGGTTAAAAGAATCCAGTGCGGCAACATCTTTGTCTCGAATCCTTGCTATTTGGACTAACTCAGCACTGGCTGCCCTCATTTCAGGCTCTCCAGATCTAAAAATCAAACTTAATGGGAACTCTGATATAATTGGGAAGCTGCTGGAGTACATTTATACACACTGGGATCACCCTCTGGATGCCATTAGACACCAAACCAAATTGATTTTCAAGAATCTTCTTCAAATACACCAAACCACCATGGCTGGATCCAATGGAAAATCAGACCCATTCTTTGCAAGGCTGATAAAGCATTTACTAAGCTTGGATTGGCATGTAAAAGGGAAATATGCTTCTCTTGGCTGTCTGGTGGAGTGTGTGGGCACTGAAAATATACTGCAGTTGGACAGAACAATTCCAGTACAAATCCTGGATGTGATGAATGATCAGTCTCTTGCACCTTATGCTAGTGATCTTCTGGAAACCATGTTTACAAATCACAAGGCCCATTTTACTTTGAGTTTTCAGGAAGGCACCTGGATTGACCAGTGGCACAGCATCTGGGTTTCTCCTCTTCTGGTAATACTGTGTGAAGGGAACCATGACCAAACTACTTATATAATAGATTACTATTTACCAAAATTGCTCAAATGTAACCCTGACAGTCTCAGCTACATGATTAGAATTCTTCAGGCCTCTGCAGATGCTAATCTGGGTAAGAGAATAAATGTTCTATTTGTAATTATGGTTGAGTTTAAAAAAAAAATCTCAGCCATGTGATTTCTCATCTGTTATTAGAATTAATTTGGGAGAAAAATTCTACATTATTATTATTGCTATTAGTGTTTCAAGGTGAAAGTCTTAATAATCAAAAGTGTGTCTTCATGCCATGAGCAAAATAATTAGTATTCCTTCTCTGGGTGCCTTATGGTTCTCTTTACATGCCAGAGTTTGTTACATTTCTGTATTTTCTGCTACTATTTTTTATTTCTTACGCTGGTGTGTCCAGTAACAGATTGTTTTTTCTTGTAAATATGTGGATACAAGATTTATGATTCTCCTGTAGTTTTGAAGTAGTTTAGTGTGACTCTAAAATAATGGCTTGTGAGACCTCACAAGGTCTTTTTTCTTCATATGACGTATTTGAGATGAAGCTTTTTGAGAACCAGGTGATTTAGATCTAGTTTAATCTATAGCAGCACTGTCTCTTAGAATTTATGGAGTAGAAATAAAAGGGGATGAGGGTGTGTCATGTGTTGAAAGTATTTGGGAGTTTCTGACAAGCACCGCAAATAGTACATTGCTTGTGTTAATCAAGCTAATTATTACTGGTTTTCATTTTCTTTAGGCTCTTGCAGTACTAGAGGAGCTCTTGGAGCATTAATGGCATGCTTGAGAACAGCCAGGGCTCATGGACACCTGGAACTTTCAAATATCATGAGCAGTGGTCTTGTGTCCACTGAGTGTATAAAACAGGGGCTAGTTCATCAGCACAGCCAGGTAAAGGGACAGCCTTTTACGTGTCCTTTAAATTAGAACAATTGCTTCGATCCTGATTACTGTGTTCGCGTTGTATTAAAACAAAGGTGTCATCTTAGGTGCCAGTAACTCTTTTGTGGTTAACGTTTAAATATCTTTCAGGTTTGCATTGATGCTTTAGGTTTACTTTGTGAAACCCACCGTACTACAGAAATTGTGTCTCTGGAAGAAATGCAACTAATTCAATTTTTTATGGTGTACAACTTGAACAGCCAATCTCCTTCTGTAAGGCAACAGATTGTTTCTCTGCTGAGAAAGGTAATTTCAAACTATAAGCAATGTGTAATGTACCTCTTTTGTTAGTTATAACACTGATGCCTTAGGTTTTAACTTTTATATTTTTCAAATCCTGTACTGCCTAGTGTGTAACTCTGAAGTTTCTTGTGGCCTGTTAGCTGCTGTTCTCTCATGCTCGTTAGACATAACACGCCATTCTAGGTTTGCTCTCCAAGGACACCTAGATTGTCCCAGGCCCCAAAATATGTAAACTAAGGCCTCTGAAGAGGAGGGCAAACTTGGGGTAGTTACATCATTAACTGGGGTTGTAATTGGAGAATTGATCCTGAAATGCAAATGGACCAAACTTACAAAAGTGTGAAGAACTTGTGACCTGTCATCCATCGTGAGTATAGCCTTTGGCCTGCCCAGGGTGTACCTTTGAAGGCCCTTCAAATAAATACCTACCTTTATTCCCTTATTCATGTCTAGTCTTTGTTTTTTTAGGTGGCCATCTCAGGCATCAATACCATTTAAAAAAGAATGAGTATGTTATGAAGTTGCTCATTGGAAAGAGTAGAATCTCTAAGACCAGGACTATGCTTTATGTGTATTACCCAACTGAATGGTGTTAAGTCATCACAGGCAAGGATGGCTTAAACAAAAAATTAAGTGGCAGAGGCACAGTAACTTGGTCATGGATGGTGGTGGGTGTTGCTTGACCTGGCAGCACCTGCACACTTTGCCAATAGCAAAGCAATGTGCCCTGGAGTCACCAATGAACCTCGCGTTGCCTTTGCTGAGGTCTAGGGTTGTGCTTAAATGGACTTGTCACACTGCAGGCAAATTCAGTCACTTGGTCACCCTCAGAAACCTGACCTGGAAAACAAAGTAGAGGATTATTAGGGAACAGCATGGCATGTGGCTGTGCCATGACAGTCTGCAGGGAATGAGTCTGTCCGTGTGGTGGAAGTTGCCAAGGTCACATGTTGCTCATGGTAGAAGCACGGGGATAAAATGAGGAAACCACGTATGTACAAAGAACATCTTGGAAGATGTTTATGATAAAAGAAGGCAGTGTGGAAGGAAAAAATAATTTGAGATGCGGGGAAAATGAGGGTGTCAGTTTGGCAAAAACAAAAGAGAAATCCCATCTCTTTCCTTTCTTACTTGGTGCAGACTGAGGAGCATGAGATGGAAAAATCATGCTAGATGGGAGTGTGAGAAGAGAGGAAATATTACTTGTGGGTAGTCAAAGAGGTGGAGGAAGCACTTTTGAAGTGAGTCAAACTCTTTAAGCGATGCTGAGGCTGTAGAAATTACCTGCATTGAGTTTTTTTTATAGATGAACACAGTTCCACCGAAAATGAAGTGGGAAGAGGAGGCTAGGCATGAATTTAAGGAGGGAGGTGGAAGAAGGTGTTGGAGGTGTAGAGGGAGGACAGAAAAAATTTGTCACAAGAGAGATGGGAAGCAAAAGCTTAGGTTTGGAGTGGGGAGGGAAGGATCTGTTTCTGTGTTGCGCTGTATGCAAACTTCCTAAAAATTACAAGCAGTGTGATTTGGAAATTAAGCTGAAAATCTGCCTTTCCTTTATTTCACTGTCAATGATTCCTGTCTCACCTATGTTTTGCTTTTGCTTTAAAAGTTATTTTGCAGGATACAAGAAAGTTCTCAAGTGCTTTATAAATTGGAGCAAAATAAAACCAAGCAAGAGTTAGTTGAGAACTCAACTAAAATGCCTCCTTTGAGGATTTTACAGCAATATAAAGTAAGTAGACTGCTAGAGATGCAGGGTAATAGAGGTGGGATAGCATTTCTGAGAGTTCATTGTTCCTGAACACCACTGGGTAAGTTTGGCTCTGTGGGTGTGTGTTAGGCAATAGTGCAGTGCAGAAGGAAAAAACCTGTAAGGCCGAAGAGTGCTGAGGAGCTTGTCCACTGTGATGCACTTGTGCCAGTTAATTTTGACTAACTATACTGTTGTTGATGAACTGAATGCCCATTAGTATTTGGAGGGTGTCTTTAAGGTAAATTTTGTTCAAAACCAATAAAAGTTATTTTCTGAGGGATTGCTCTGTGATGTGCATTGAAACAGCAGTAAGTGAGGAATGGCTGGAGATGTACCCTCAATCCAAAAAAAAAATAGAAATTTGGGTAAATATTCTGTCATCTGTTGGCCATTTAGTAGCCAGCTTTAAATGATGTGTATTATTTGGACTTAAAATAGTGATCCGTTGAGCTTCAGTCTTTTTCTAGGTCTCCAGAATAATCAGTGAGTGAGAGAATGAATGACAAGAGCTTTAGCATGAAGACTGCCTCTGTATTTGTCCTTTTTATCCTGTTTAAAGGCTCACATCATCAGTTTCTTTGTGTCAATCTGTTCCTTTAGTTCTGCTTTTCTCAGTCAGCTAATTTTCAAGATTGGATACAATGCCTGTCTTTTTGTGGAGGTGGGGAAGGGAAATTGTTGTAATCACAAACCCAGATGATTGTCCAGCCTTCACTGTACTCTAAGAAACAACAAACTTTGTATTATGGATGTCAGCCTCCTGTTTTTCCAAAATTAACTGTAAGGTCATAATTTTTGGGGTAAAGCAGAATGTCCTGAATTCGGTTACTTAGGCTTTTGATTGTAGGGCCGCAAGTAAACTCTCTTAGTTTTTTTTTGTGATTTTTTTTTTTCAGGATTTCATGTCATCTGTATGTGCCAGACTCTTTGAGGTATTGTTTCCTGGTTCATCACACCCAACCAGGTTTTCTGCACTAAGTATTTTGGAATCAATAGCAGAAATATTTTCTGTTCCAAAAGGTGAAAAGCCTAATTTATAGACTTTTATAGACTATAGGAATGGGAGGTGTTGAATTGAAGAGGTATCTTTTATGCCAGCTAGTCAGTTTCTGTCAAAGGAAAAGAGTATTCTTAGTCCTTACTTTCTATTGCATTTCTTGGGTTGCTTTTGTGTTACCTCAAGGGAGGATGGTAAGTTTTATTGGAAAAAGGAATACGGAAGTAAATGCAAATAATTATGGCCTGATGCATATCTTCTATAAATTTGGATTTTCTTGCATAGCCTGTTTTTCTCATCATAACAAAAATAAACCTTGGTAAAAAACTTCTGGACAAATTTCAATGTATTTGATAACTTCACTCCTTTTTCGTGTACAAATATCTTGATAGTTTGAAATGCTGAATTCACAAAAACTCATAACTGAAAAAAAGTGCATATCCTCATGATACTATACTAAATAAGAAACAGGTTTTTTGGCCAGTTAATGATGATGTGCTGCTGTTATTTTAAATTTTCTTCATGATGTTACGACAACCTTCATTCAAGAAGTATTTTTTAGAGCCTTGGAGTATTGATGGTCTTGCTAAATTTTGTCTCTGGATCATATGGCCAACATAAAAATATGTTTTCAGTCCTAAATTTTAACATTCTTCTTTAAAGAAATGAGTTGTCTAAGGTTAGAGTTGATTTTGAGCAGGAATAAAAAATGCTATCTTGCTAAATCTTTTCTCAAAACCACATGATAAATGATGAACACATTAATTTTATTATTATGAGTATGTAGTATATTGTTACTGCTTTTTTTAAAAATAGAAAGTTATACTGAGTTGTTTAGAGTAGCAGCTGAGGATTTTATAAATTGGACATGACTTCTATACAGGTGATTCAGCTGTTGTGTTCTGTGCTGTATTGTGGTGCAGTTGTTTACATCCTAAAATTTCTGTCTTCTTTACAGCATTAGGTCAAGTCACCAGAATTCACAACTCATTTACATCTAAATTAAAACCAAAAGAAACTGTAATGGCTTACATTCTAGGGGATTATTCCTGTACAAAATAACTCAAAACACCAAGCACCAAAACACGCTGAAGCTTTTAACCTCTTTTTTGAAAAGAATTATTTTCTAATATTGCATACTTACAGGAATAGAATTTTTAAGCAAAAGTAAATAAAAATTATTTTCAATGCTGAATTTAATGGGAGTAAATGGGATTCTGTTTTTGGCAATAAGTTATTTTCTGTATTACTATGTAATTTTTTGCATGAAGTAAGCCTTTTTTATTCCTACCAGTAAACATGGTATTTTAAGACCTATTAAGAGAAATAATATTAAAATAATAATTTAGCTGAAGTTTTAATGCTTCTTTTAGTATAACAAAGCAGAATGGGAAGACAGTGCTTATTCTGGAAAGAGTTACAGCAAAACTATCTAAGGTATTAATTTCTTTGAACAGGCCAGGCACAAGTTTTTCGGTTGGATCAGGAGATGGATTCTGCTCGTGTCCAAACTTTGATCCAGTGTTTCGCCAGTACTTTTGAGGAAGTAAAAATTCTGGCATTTAGGCTTTTGATGAAACTACGTGATGTTGCATTGAATTTACAGGTATGAACTTGAAGAGTCTAAAGGGAGTAATTTTGTGGAAGATGAATGTTCTGTAGTATATCAGGTGCTTGTGTTAGGTACAGAGCCTGATGCCTGAACCTTGGAAGCCAGTCCAAGTTGCCTGCAGTAGAGTTCATCACTAACACCTTCTGTATATTTTTATACAGCTTCTGCGCTTACCTAAGGAGGCTTGTTTCACTGATGGATGAAGGAGTTTGGGAAGTTCATTGGATATGACTATGAACTATCAGAGAAATAGTTAATGCAAGCTCTCTGCTTAGTTGTGACTTCCCTTTGGAAATGATTGAGGCATTTTGACTTGGTTACTCTTGTACTTTACAGAAATTCAGCTCCCTGTTTCCTTTCCTTTCTCACTGAACTCAGATTTCATTATCTGATTGATTTTTTTGATTTCTCACAAATTTTGCCCTTTGACTTGATACTGATTTGTCTGTAATAACTTCATGAAAAGTTATTTTTAGTTTGTACAGATGAACAAATCCTGCTTCCAAGTAAACTATGCTTCTCTTTAATGTCCATTAGCAGATAAAACACAGTATATTAAAAAAAAATTTTTTCCTGTGAAGTGCAGTGTGGTTGAATACTGCTTTATAAATGGCTGTCCCCATCCTCAATGTCTGTGTAATTGTAGCCTTGCAAAATACATGCACATGCATGCTTTGAGTGTAAGGTGATCAGTGCAGAAAATAAGTGTTTCTTAAGAAATATGTACCAGCAAACGTAATGAAAAGGAGGTTCTCAGATTCCAGGGTGATAAGAAGTTTAAATCAATCTGGAAGCTCAATAAAATCAGCAATATTACTGCTTTGGTTTTTTTTCAGGGTTCTGAAAATCTAGATCTCCTATTCCAAGCAGCAATGGATCTTAGCACGAGTACCAAGCCATACGATTGTGTCACTGCATCGTATTTGTTGAACTTTTTAGTATATCACGAAGGACTGCAGGATATTTGTTTAGGAAAATGGCTTGAGCATAACCCCCAGGTGGATGAAAACACATCAGTGAGTACAGTGGAGAAGAACACTTTGGCAGGTAAGATTTTGGGGGAAAAGTTTTTTTATCTTTATTGAAAGTTTGCTGGTTTTCCATAAGGCTTTTGGTAGAAGGCTTAGTAAGAGATGCTTATTTCTAATAGGATTTTAAGTATATTGTGTTTTGCTGTTAAGAAGCCAAGTTCTTTAGTCAGATCTTAATCTACTCCTGTTTGTGTTGAGGCTCTTGAATATTCTAGAAGATGGCTTTTCTTATTATTTTGACCAATGACATTTGAAAGTGCTATGGAGGCCCAAGTAGTGAGCCTGGTGAAGCTGAGTGCACGAAGTGCAGGGAAGGATCCTCTGCTGCCTTCCCCTAAGAGCTCGCTCATTCAGGGGGAAGGCAGCTGTAGTTGGTCTGTTCACTTGGAACCATTTTTCTGGGTCATCTGCAGTCCTGTGAATACACATTCACAGTAATGAGGCTTTGCTCACATATGGAATATTTTTGTTCGGTTTAGTGCCCCTGGATGAAAGATGACAGGGCTCTAGATCTTGTGGGTGTGGCAAATTCATTAATCAAGCTTCCTCTAACTTTTGTAGTTTTCAGTAAAACTAAAATACTTAAATTCATTTTTTGTAAAAAAACCATTTTATATAATTTGTAGTAAACTCACTATTCTGTATTTTTTTGTGCCGTTATTGGCTTCTCTACAGATGTCTGTTAATACTTTCTTCATATGCAGTGAAATAATGATTTTGAGACATGGTTGTGGTTGCCATGAGTGAAGGAAACGTGGGTAACCTCATATCTCATTGCTCTGGGGTATCTGCTGGTGTTGGTGATCCATGGTTCCTTGTTAGGGTCTGTAATTTGTTCTGATTCTGGCACTGAGATGTCACAAGGTATAAATATAATTAAAATAGGCATGTGTATCTTTGAAACTTGATCAGGTTTTCTTAGTGGAAAACATAAGGTTCAAATATTTAGTAATGAACTTTCAATCTTTAATATTCTGCTGTATCCATCATTGTATTAATGTGGCTGTAAGGGTGAAGTCTGACTTGCAGTATGTGGTAGGTAATTCCTTGAGGCTTCATCATGAGCTGTGGGATTGTCTCTGAGCAAACCCAGATCTGGGTTGTGCTTTTCACAGCTGCCATTTGGTTCAGAGAGACAGATTAAATTGACTGTAACAAATATTGCTGGAGTTTAGGTAACTGAAAATCAGTGGTAACATATATTTCAATGACAAAAGAGGGAAAAGTATAATAAAGGAAATTGCTGTGCATAGTCCATTGAACTGTTGTGTAAACAGGTTTTATTCCTGTTTCTTAAAGCAGGTTTGTTTCTTAGAAAATACAGTATATGAATGTATAATGCAAAACTGTGCTTGAAAATATTTTAGTTATCGAGCTTTTGTTGGTGAATGTTGAAGAAGAAATATTCCAAGCCAAGAAGTCTCTGCTTCAAGCAGCAGCATCATTCCCCATGTACGGGAGAGTGCACTGTATAACTGGGGCTTTGCAGCAATTACCCTTCAAGTAAGTAAAAATACTAAATAGGAAGTTGTAACTCCATATTTAAGTGCAGTGGAAGAGCTGTTCAAGAGAACAGAAGAGCATGCAGTGTTATTTATAAGGAAATCCAGTACCTGTGGCTTTTAGAACTCTTTCTGGCTGCTGCAGTGTTTGATACTTCCTTTGTATGTGTTAAACTCAGCCTTAAGACTTTTTAGTCTCTACCCTATTTATGGTTTTCATAAATATTGTTGCAGAAGTGCTTGTAATTTTGGTTCTTTCTTTTAAATATAAAATTATTTTTAATCCATGTTGTGATGTGTTTTGGTTGTGATTTTGGTTTTGATTTTTTTTCCTGAAGTAACTTGACACTGGTGTCTGAATGGAAGGAAATGGTGACCAGGCTCATTCTGATGTCATACAGCCTCTCTGCTGTAGTATCACCAGTAGTACAGAGCTCATCACCAGAGGGTCTTATTCCAATGGACAGTGATCCAGGTAAAGAACCAAACATAATCCCAAAAGAATTCTTTTAAAATCTGATGCTGCTGAAGGTCTCTTTGTTTTGAAGTCATTCAGAACTAGACCGAGCACCCTTCCCTTTCAGCTTCTCATTTTATGTCATAATCTTAAGTCACTCTTTTAATTTCTGATAAAGTTGTCTTGACTTCTTCACTAAAAAAAACCCACAAACATTTGCAGATTGTTTTATTGCATCTCTTTCAAAACAGGAGACTGTAAATTCTGATTGTCTTCCTTAATCGTTCTAATCACCATACAACCTTGTGGGTTTGTTTTTTTTTTGTTTAAATGCTAATAGCTTTCTTTTGTATTTATACACCTGCAATGAATTACATCAGTATAAAGAACTGGAAGAAGAAGACAAAACTATCTTAAATATCCCTCTTGTTTAATGTACAGAAAGTGCAAGTCGTCTGCAGGTGATTCTGCATGAGATACAACCACAGGACACGAATGATTATTTTATGCAAGCAAAAATTCTGAAAGAACACTGCAAAGAAGAATCTGAAAAGCTGGCTGACCAGAGGCCAATGAAAAATATTTGCACGGAAATGAGAGGTAAATCCAAGGCTGTATTAGTAATTAAATCAAGGTATTTTTTTATGGAGGAGGCATTTTATGTGGACGATCAGTTGGAAATTACTAGCTTGCCTAATGTTTCAGTTCTTACCCATTAGAAGCTAGTTATCCATGGACATGGTTTTAAAGACTAATTCACTGTGCTTCTGGAAGATTGGGGTTAATCTCTCTTAAGACGCAAGTGAAAATTAGTTGTTTTGATACTGGCCTAGACTCTATTGCCTTAACTGCACTGGCCAGCTTGTCTTGAACACCTTTTCTATCAAGCAATGCTTCCAATGCATTTCTTGCTGAAAAGTGTTAGTGTGATTTTCCTCTCCCGTGTACGCGAGGCTACTGGAGAATATGTTCATGCAGTACCACTTGTTGCATGAAATTATGTAAGCAGAAGCTTCAGTTTGAAAGATTCCAGTGGTAAAATGTTAGGTAGTATTTGTCTGTTTTAAGAAATAGCAGCCATGAAATTGAACCTTACAACAATAAAGAAACTGTAAACTTTGGCACCTTTAGTATAGGCCAGAATAAATTTATAGACTACCCGTACATTTTAAAATGTAATAATAGTTTATGCAAGCTTTTTTGAACTTCCTTTCCCCGGCTGCTTTTTCCCGTGTTTGAAATAGAGTGGTGGGGCCTTATGTTTTGTTTCACGAGAAGGGGTAAACGCGTGCAAGTGCCGCAGTGGCCACCAGGTGGCGGCGGCGCGTCACAAACGCGGTGCCCTGGCCGGGCCTCTTCCTTCTGCGGGAACGTGCAGGGAGCGATGGATCGGGGAATGCCTGCCTACAAAGTTAGAGATGTTTCGATAGTTCAGTGTGCGATTAAATACCAATTGTGGCCGAAAGACCTCTGCTCTTTCAAACAGCCCTTCTGTGGTAAAATGTTTGTACTACTGCCTTTTTCAAGTCCAAGGAAGTATAGCAAGTGTTGAGCGGGGAAAGCAATTAGGGTCAACAAGACTGAATTATCTTTTGGGTAGGCAAGTTTAGAAATTTTTTCATAGTTAATTGTGTTTTGAAAGACAGGCTAAGTGAAGGTTAAATTGCACATCTACACCTGAGAACGCCGAGTTAGACTATTGCATTGTTTTTTTTTTTGTTTTTAAGGCAAAGACAGGCAAGTGTGTGATGTCACGGCTCAAATGGTTCTTGTATGTTGCTGGAGAAGCATGAAGGAAGTATCTCTGCTCTTAGGGACACTGTGTAAACTTTTGCCTTCACAGACTACGTCTGAACCTTCAGATGCATTAATTACTGTAGAACAGGTAGGGAAGTAATTTTTTATTATAAAACCTGTAATTTCTTCTTGGGTGATGGTGAGGTGAAGGCAGTTTTCAGAAAACCTTTTTCTTAAATCTGTATTCTGTTTGGGAAAAGTTGTGTGTTTTAAATTTCTTTTAATTGCCATGGTCTCAGGGTTTTCTTTGTTTATTATACTTGGTTATCAGTCCTGTTTTGATCAAGTGGTATTCAGAAAGCAGAACTCCAGTAGAAAAAGATAAGTGAAGAAATTATTATACATAACTAGCAAATTCCTTCATTCTGATGGTATTGGGATTATTTATGAGTTGGATGCTGTGTTTAGGGATACCAATGCCTGCCTGCCACCCTCCCCTTTGTCTCTCTCTCTCAGGATGTATTAGTCACTAACTGAGTTGCTAAAAAATCTTCTAAACCGACTTCATATTCAAAGTCTCTCCTGTGTCGTTTTGAACTCTATGTATTGGGATTCTGCTTAAAGCTCTTCCTTAATTAAACTTCAGAGTCAATAGTTCTGAAAGTCAAACATGCTGACTAGTCTTAGTCTTGTCCTCCTCCTATCCATTGTTGTGAATAATTCGTATGCAGTGTGACTGTGTCTTTCTCCTCCAATTTTTTAAATTTAAGAAATCAGAAATATTAATATGCCGCCTGGGTCTCTTGCAAAATGTTGTGTTCAGGGTTTACAAGAAATTAGATTACCACAGGCATTTATTTGGGAAGTATTTTGTGTTTATTAAATTTATGTTTTTAATTGATGACCTTTTCGTTTCCGTATGTTTCAACAAAACCAGACTGAAATATGGAAGACCAACTACTTTTTAACTTCTTTTTCTTTCCAACAGAAAACACTTAGTTAGTTTTTCGTTAGGTGTTAGAACATCAGATTTTAAAATAAGTAATAGCATTATGTACTCCAGATCTTATTTCTTATCTAATATTGTGGTGCCATGGAAATAGTGTTGGTGTCTGTATTCTTGCATTGTCTCCAGTCCTCATGTTTTCATCTGGTTAACAGCTGTGCCAATATTGTTGCAGGGGTCTGGTGGGCAGATGGGAGAACAGATATGCATTTCCGCCATTATGTTCCTTAATCTGCACCAAGTCAAAGAGGAATTGGTGTTTTAGAATGAGTCTAACTGCAGCATCTCTGTTTTTGGAATGCAGACATTAGTAGGTGCTCTTTCAGAAATAATACATAATACAGAAATAATACTAAGGAAGGAGTTGGACTTCCATGGTCCTTGTGGGTCCCTTCCAGCTGAGGATTTTCTGTGATTCTATGAAGAGACCTTCTTTTCCTATAGATGCCTGTTATGCTTATGCTTCAGATGTCTTCCTGTAAAACAGAATGCCTACATTCTAATTTGAAGAATGCTAGTTGATGAGAAGTCAGTTTGAAATCCTCATTGTCCTCAGGCTTGCAAGGAAATACACAAAGAAACACAGTTTGGCTAAGTGCCTAATAAATACTATAGGAAAAGTGTGGGCATTTTCTCTGTAGTTTTTGTAACTTTAGGTCATTACCATATTTTGTATAAAAAAATAAAGGGGAATTTAATCAGAAATTACTAAAAATGCCAGTGCCATAACTGCTGAGGCTTCAGACTTATTAAACACTTTCCAGTGTTGACAAATAAGAAAATTAGATTTTGTTATCTTACGCGTGTAGAACTTTTCTTTCAAGCTGCCCGTTCTTTTTCTTCGTTTTCTAAGTATTGAAAGAGATTTAAGCATACAGAGAAGGAAAACTCAGAGAAACCTTGGTCATCTTGCCTTGAGCCAGGGCTAAGTAGCTGTTGAGAAAAATCTGGTAGCACCTCTTGGCCAGTCTGTGTCACCCTGTTGCAAACCTTCCTCCTGTTGTACCTTGCTCTACATCTAGGTCAGTAACTGTATTGAATTGTGCCTTATAGCATCTGTGCTGTCATAATTTATTCACCCAAAAGACCACAGTGAGTGTTGAATTTGCTCACAGTCTTCTGATTGTTTGTACCCGCTTTTTTAACGGAGCGTGCAGGTGGAAAAAGAGTGTCTTACAGTGCTGGTGTGCATTAAGAAATGGCACAACAGAACTGCTTCCTGGTAGGCAGTGTGGTGCTGGGGGCTACCCTTCCCAGCAGTGATGCTGCCTGTTGTGCTGTGTGCCTGCGGGGGAGAGGCTGGCAGGGAGGCAGCTCGTGCAGGATACTTTATTGTTGTTGCCAGGAAGTTGCGACAGTATCAGATTTGCATTCTCCTTGTCGTTTGAGTAGGGAGTTGGGTTTACGTGGCAGTTGATGGCCCTGTGCGCACTGACTGTGACATTTTCAGCTCCTTGGTGTGCAGATGTGTGTATAGAGCAATCTTCAAAACCTCAGCTATTTTACAATGGTTGCCTTGCCTTTAGAAATAGCTGTAAGAAGTGCAGAGTATAGCTGGAGGAATCTCCCTATATTCAAATGCATATTCTACTTCTCATTTGCCATCTGATCCTAAAAGTCCAGAGACGGCAGGCTCAAAGCTCTGCTTGTTAAGAAAATCAATATAAATAGTATCATGTAAGCATCAGGTAATAGAAAAAATGACATCTAATGAAGATTCTGTGTTGTTTTTGTCATGTGATCTGCAAATCATGAATGCTCCAAGTCTAGAGGAACATTTAGCTCTTCCTCAAACTCCTGTTTATCTCAGCTGGGAAGTTTTAAGACACTTTTGGGAGATAAACTTGCCAGAGCTGTGTGCCAAAGTGAAAAGAAAAAGGCAGCAGAAGTAAAGACTTAGTTGTCCCTTGCCTGTATTAATCTTCTGGAACATCTTGTAGAGAATTTCTGTCTTGAATACCCAGGTTCTTGCCCTCAGCAGCAAGTGTGGCCCTGTAAGTTGTTGATGGTTGAATTAGTGAGATTCACCTGTTACATTCTTAATTTCTGACCAAGAACTGAGTTATGGCAATGCTTCTTCCAACCTGTGAGTTCAGTTTGATGCAAGCTTCTAGTCAGCTTGGCTGTTGCAGAAGGCTCAGAACTATAAATAGTAAAGTTGAAAGTTACGTGACCAAAAAACACCTCATATGAATTATTCTAAAAACATAAGCATGGTGCTGGGACAGGCTGGCAAATTAATTTGCATGTGTATGGTTTTCTTGGTTTGGTTTTGTTTACACACCTGGAGAACTGCTCTGTCTGTGGGTCAGTTCCTTGTGAAAAAAGGGCACTTACTCCTCCTTTTTGGACTAGAAGGCTGAAATGAAACCCTGTGGCTACATGAGCTACCTTAAAATCCTCTCAGAAATAGCTTTTTTAGCTCAAGTATCTCCAGTTATTGTGTGTTTCACATTAAGTGAGTTTTAGCTGCAGGAAATAATATCTGGACTGTCTCAATTGTTTTTAAATTAAATTATTGCAATCTCATTGCTTGGGTGATGCAAATTACTTAACAGGAGCTTGAAAAGCCATATAGGTAGATATGACATAAACTTCCCTGAAAACTTAATTACTTGTCACGCTATTAAAGTATTAGAGTAGTTGTATAAGTAACAGAACAAGCCGGATTTTATAAGAAACTTGATGTGATTTTATGCATGTTTTTATATAAAAGCTTTAAAGAAACTTTTGCTGGGGAACTTTTAGGAAAGACTAGTGAAGAAAATTTTGCATAATGGCATTAAGTATGTGCTATACATTTTAAACAAATCAAATGGGAAGTTTGATTTAGACCTTGAAAGTTGATGAGAATTAAAACAAAAACCCCAACAAACAAGACAGCCTATGCTTTGTGGAATGAGATTGTATGGATCTGTAAACTTCCAAACAGATTTAAAAGCTTGGTATTGTAATAGAACTCTAGAAAGTACCTGTAAGTGAAAGTTTAGTTATCATATTTACATTTTAATGCTTTTAAAAATAGCTCTCCTTACTACAACATCTTCTTAATTTTAAAATTTTTTCCAGTGATCAACAGCAATTATGCAGAATTCTGGAATGTTAAAAATTTGTATTTATCTATGTATTACCTAATCTAATGTAGATTTTTTTCCCTTTGGTACAATTTTTGGAGTTTGAATTTTGTATCTTAAATATTTTTTAGATTTTTTTTCTGCTGTTATGCTTTATTTGGTATTTTCTTTGAGATTTTAGGCAAGAGTATAGGCAAACAAGAAGGATTCTGAATTTGTTTCCCCTGAAAATCAGAGTTGTCCCTTTCTTTTCTTAAAATCTAAGTATGTCCAGCATGGACAAATAACCAATTTTATGTCCTTTATATTTTTGGTCTTTTAAAAAGAATGTAGAACTACCCCTTTAACCTAAAAACTTGAGTATAATATTTGTTATCATAAAAGTAAAGTGGTTGTTTATTATAGGACTTCCAGTTGCTTTTTGCTTGTACCGGTGACCTTTGCAACATGGGGGAGGATTGCTGCTTTTACATGCAGAATATTTTGCATATATAAATAAATTGTGTGTATAATTTCAAAGGGCTTAATAGCTTTTTTTTTTCTTTTTTAGGTTAAAAATATTGGTGATTACTTTAAACATCATCTGCTGCAATCAAGGCACAGGGGTGCCTTTGAATTGGCTTATGCTGGCTTTGTGCAGCTTACAGAAATGCTTTCCAGGTAGAAGATGGGCATCTTGCTGTGTTTCTAATATAATAGTTTTACCAAACTTTGGCATCGATCCTGAAACTGGCTGTGCAGGCAGATCCTTGCTTTCATGTGGGTTTTATTTAAGTTTGGTGTTGGCATGATTATGACAGTTACATGATGTTTGTGACTTGGACTGCAATACTTACGGTTAGAGATGGTGCTTAGGCATTGAAAAATGATACACCCATATAATGCTTGCTGCATTTTTCTTCATTTCTGGCGTGTTAGTTTCCTGAACAGCTCTTAAAAACTCTTGGGAAAAGTAGGAGTGTAGAGTTCTTCCATCTCACTCCCCTTTCCTGGTCCTTTATGAAAATGTGTGCCAGACTTTTTGCTTTAGCCAGGACATTTTCTTGGAAGCTTCTGTTACCTGTCACTGAGTTGGTTATTGTGACATTTGGAAGACTACCTGACAGTGCATCACAACGGGTGATAGGCACTCTGGTTTTTTCTTTCCCCTTGTAACTTTATAGTTTCCTAGAAGAACTAAATGAACAGAATTGTCCTGAGGTCTGGGCAAGATCATTGGAATTTCCATTACATGCTTAGCTTCTGATTTCAAGTGCTGCTTATGTTTTTTTTGTGGTATACAGCGTTTATATCGCATCCACATTTTAATAAGACAAATTAGAATTTCTACTGACTAGGTAGAGTTTGGTGGGTTTCTTTGTTGGTTTTTTTTTTTAATATGTGGTTTTTTGAAAGACCAGTCAAATTTTCAATTTGAAGCACCTATATTTTCACACCAATGCCAGGTTAAGTCACCGATGTTCCCCTTGCCCCATGTCAGCCAGTTTGAGGTGCAGAGCTATTTCTTCTTTATTTCATACTGGAAACAGTTTCAGTGGTTTAAGTACGGACTGGCTGGCTGATCAGGTTCACCTCAGACAATTTTCCCAACAGAATTGAGGGCTGGTCTCTGCTACAGGATGCTGGGTGAGGCTGCTGCATCTGTATACCAGCACTGCTACAGAAATGGGTATTTGACACATGGTGGTGTTCGTTCTGTGTGCCAGTGGCATGTTAAACTGCATGCCATGATTCTGTTGGTGATCTATCTCTCCAAGGTACATTATTTTCTTTCAGGTGATAGCAATCTGAGGGATTTCAAATTGGCCTGAGGAGTTCATTGAGCACTCACACAACCTTGCTCTACACTTGGTTGTTTACTCAAAAAGGAAAAAAAGACCCTTACTGCTTATCTTTTTGCCTGTCCGTATGTTTTATATACATTTGTTTAGATAGTGTGGTGTTCTTCTATACTACGAGAACTTGGTTCAGGAAGTTCTAAGGTGATGGAAGTTTTCTCCTATCAAATTGAAGAGGGAGTCTGGCCATCGGAGTAAGACAGTTTAAAAAAAAACAACCAACAAACAGACCTTTTAATACCATGAGTCTTTTTGAGAGGAGAAAGGAGATAATCCAAACAGGTACAGCCCCACTGGTCTGATCTCAGTCAATATGCAGGACTGTCATGTAGCAAAGGCAAAGTAAAAAGCAGGAAATAATGGAAAACGTATAAAACATGCAGTCAGTTTATAGCAGACTGGCTGTTTTTCTTTGATTTTTAGTTTTTAAATTTCTTTTAAAAGCTGAGGCAAATAGAGTACAGCAAATCTACCCAGACTTAGGAAAAGTTGCTGATGTGTTTGTTGCCTCTCCTGCTTTCTGCCATTGTATTTAATGGAGTACGATCCACTTAACAGCAGCCTTATGTTGGGTTGAAAAATGAAGAGCCAAGCCCAAGAGAGCTCTGCTTGCCTGAAAATTATTCAAACATTAAGTGATATGTATGTATCATCTAGAACAAAACCCCTCCAAAATTAAGGCAGTTTCCTCTTCTGAATTAGCAGTTGTCCATTACAATTTTTTCGATCATCCATACTGCCTAGCATTTTTAAGATTAAGATATTTCAAGCAGAGCAAGTATTCCTTTGGGAAAAAAGATTTACAAGAACTGGAGAGCAGCTCTGTTGGAAGTACATTCATTTCAACGAAAGACAATATTTTCCAGGAACTACAGGTCTCAAGGCTTATATTTGTATTTAAAACAAAGGAGAAAGGAGACTGAT
The DNA here is from genome assembly GCA_013397725.1 of Rhagologus leucostigma. Taxonomy (NCBI): domain Eukaryota; kingdom Metazoa; phylum Chordata; class Aves; order Passeriformes; genus Rhagologus; species Rhagologus leucostigma. The sequence goes on along the minus strand of VZTD01002399.1, from coordinate 1,868,066 downwards.
ACCAGAAGAGGAAATGACTCTTTGATTTGGTACTCCTGGGATACGAGGAGTATTTTGAGACGCTCCTCCAAAAGGGGCGAACTAAGTCTTGGTGAATGCAGCTGCCTTGCAGGTCTGTTGATTGTCACGGAGTCTTTCCATGTCCCCTTTGCAGCTGAGGGGCTTCATTCTGTGAGTGAATCTCAACTGGCTCTCTCCATAGCTCGGAGGCTCACGTGCAGTCTTGAAGCATGTGTATCAGAATCTGTATTAATTTACTGCTGTGTCCACAAATGCTAGAGGAGAAAGGTTTTGTCTGGGGCAGCTGATAGTAATGTACAGCTTAACATACCTTGTTGAACAGGATTGAACTCAAGATGTGCAGAAGCATCCTTGAGACTTAAATTTGTTCTTTCTGTAAAACACAGTGAAAAATGCGTCACTAAGACTGTGCCAAATACTTTTCCCAGGCATTTATGAATGACACCAGTTGAACATGGTCCTTCACTTATTTTTAGCCAAGCACTTTTTAAAAACTTTATCCTGAAGTGTCTTTTATCTGAGCTTGCTTTCAGCTGTACAACCCTTAAACACCAATCTTTATAAGAACCAAGAGCAGACTTCTTTGTAGACAGAACGATGGTATTCAGACCTGTTTGAGTTAGTGGTGAAAGAAAAATATTTCCTCTGCAGAGATTTCTTACAAACCTGATGAAATTGATCTGTCTTGAAATTTGGATGTAAATTGCTGAGTCTGCTCTAAGTATGCAAGTTACCATTCTTCTGTTTCCCTGCTGATACTCCTTCTGGGAGTGTAGTGCTCCCTTTGTCATGCCTGCTTAATGTTGCCTGCAGCTGCACCTTCAGAAAACCATACAGTTACATAACAGGCAACATTCATATCAATGAAATAAGCAATGTGTTTTTAAAAAGAGTATTTCCTGTCAAAGGCCTGGAGAAATTACAAATGCTCATTTGGTCTGATAACATGGTGGTTAAGAAAAGTCAGGAATCTGTTTTAAACTTGAATCTCCTGAAATCCTTATTACTCAAGCAATTTTTCTGTCCCAAATGATGTTTTGCCTGCTTTGCTTTTCTTTTATTTAGTGATCTCTTTGCTGAGAGATCAGGTAGAATGTAAAGATTTCTGGAAATCTCAAATAGTGTTGCATAGCTGTGGTGGTAGTGCTTTGCTTCACTGAAGTTGCAGAATGCAAGGGTAAGGTTTGGGAAGAGTAATGTCATACAGCGCCATGTTTTTACTTAGGAGTAATTTATTTTGAACACTTTAAAATGTTTGAATTGGAACTTAAAACACTATTTTAGGGGATGCAGCAAGTTAGGACCATAACTGTTTGCTGGAAAACTGTAATGATAAAGAAAAATCATGCTTTGATTTTACAAATGTTTAATCTATCAGTATCAGTGAAAATTATTCATCTGTACCTAGTCAGCGTCTGATCTTCCGTAATATTTCTTTTGGGGAACTGGGGGTAGACTCCTCCTAATCCTTTGCGATTAACTCTGCTTCTATCCCATTTTGAAGTGACTAACTCTTTGCTTTCCCAGCCTGCTATGATCTATCTGCCTGGAAGACTTGGAAAATGGAAATATCACTAATGGACTTTCTAGTGAAACTTACTAAAATTGTAACTAGCTTTTCAGCAAAAGTGTAATCACAGATGTGAAGGAAAGAGTGTTGAAAGGGGAGAAAGAAAAACTAATTTTTTGTATTGAGGTGATTGTAGAGTTAGGAAGTGCATGAGATAAAGAAGTATAAGATATGATGTTAAGGCACTGCTCAGGTCGAAGATGTGTTAATTTTTAATGCTGTTCATATTTTCCCTCCCATTTCTTTTCCTCCTTGGTGTGGGAGAGAGATGGGGTAATGATACTGTCTTCCTGAGATTTTGAGGCCACTCAAGGTTCGTCTCTGCTCTGCTTTACTGATAGAGAAACCTCAAACCCTTCTCAATGCACCTGTATTATCTGGAAAATTTTGCTTCATGTAGAGCAGATGCTAGAAAAGGAAGATGCAAGTGGAAGGACTTGGTAGTTTCAGAGGAGTTGTTCTTAAAAGTAGACTTATAACTTGAATAGTAATGTGTTTTTGAGGCTAGATTCTTGTCTCTTTGTCTGAGAAGTGCCAGGGGCAATATTGTGTCTAACTTTATGAAAAATGGGAATCACATTATTGATGTGAAAAAGAATAATATTGCAGGCCTGTTGAGAGAGAAAAAATGGTGAAAGAAACCCCCTTTTTACCTAGATAGGAACTGCTTACAGCCATTGGAAACACTGAATTCTGGATATATACATGTAGAAAAATGCCTCTGATCATGTGACCTTTTTGCCACAAAGCACTTGCATCCAGGAAGGCCAAATTCAAGATCAACCCATCGTTAACACACCATTTATTTTGGATAGGAGAAATTGCAGATATAGGGCTTAGGGAGAGGAGTTTAGCTTTAACTTTGGATTGCCAGACTTTTGTACTCATTGATACTGACCACAGAAAGGGTTTGGGGCATGTATGAAATTGTTTTAACTGACAGACGGACAGACAGAAAACTGTGGATTACACTTAATATACTGCATTTTAAGTAATTTGTGTATCAACTTACTGTGTTATATTTTCATTATCAGCAGTATTTGTTTGATCTGGTAGAAATAGTTACTATTCCATTCTGGAAAATGACATTTCAGCTTGAGGCTTTAATTTTTTTATTGTAAAGCTTCGTTATTCTTAAAATTTAGGGCCACCTGCTTCTTAAGACAATATTCTTCTTGCCAGACCACAAGGAGACAGAGCTGCCAAATGGAAGGGAGTAGTCATCTCCATTGCAAAGTCAATACTCTCTAACGTTTCTAACTCTACAGCAGTAACTCTTTCACCTTCTAACAAATAAAAAGTGCATTGGTGGGTGACTGAACAAGGTAGAATTACTTGTGGCAAGATCAAAGCAATGCGGCTTTAAGGGAGTCTGAAGTTTATTTGACTGCAGTATGCTTCTCCTCTTTCTTCTAGTTCTGAAAGGAGAAAAAACCCTCAGTTTACTTAAGAATAAAATATTCAGTGTGCTACAAAGCAGCTTCTAAATATTTCCCTAATGTTTTACTTTGTGTTCCTCTGCACCCCAGCAGATGTGAGTATTTCTCATGGGGTGTTCATGTTAATACTGAGATAACATACTGAAGAGAGATGAGCACTGTTCTCTGCATGACTGAATGAAGACATTTAAATTCTGCTTAGCTAGGGAGGTAAGACCAGTTGCAGCCAAGATCAGAAGGAGCAGCTTTTGCAGAATGTGTTTATGTGGATGAAGAGAACTGCAAAGTAGCGTCTTAACTGCTGAGACTTATGGAGGAGATCCATGAGAAGTTTTGTGTAGTCTCAATCCTGGAGTTGTATCCTCACTGTGCACCCAAAGTGAGCAAAGGAATACATCCTAAAAGTAAGCGAGGGGAAGCCAATTATCAGCAAAAGAGAGTAGTCAAAGAAAAGAGAACTCAGGGTGAGTTTCCAGATTAATCAGATTGCTTCTGTCATAGGCTTGGGGCAGAAAGTGCCTTTCTTTAATGCCATGGTATGAGGTGATGTATCGCTTGTGAAGCCCTGTTCCTCTCTAGCTCTGGCCTGGTGGTTTGCATTCTGACTGCCTTTTTGAAGAGGTGCTGCCCTTAAAAAATGGGGAGAATGCCTGGCAGCAGTGTAAGAAATGCGGTGGAAATCGTGCAGGAATTACTGGACGATGAGAAGTTTCCTGTGTCTTCTGCTGACCTGTCTGGCACTTCCTGTGACCTCAGTTTTCTGCATTACTAGTTTTCTGTTTATTTTGTAAAAGAAGGAAAGGAGGGTTTCACTACAGATTAAAGTGTCGTTTATTGTTCATGATCAGGTTTTTAGCCTATGTAAATTCTTGCTTTAATAAGAGGAGGATGAAGAAGAGAATAGATGCAGACCTTCCATTAGATTTTGGTTTTCACATCAGTACTTGCTGCCTTTTACCTTTTCTTTTAAATTCTTTTTTTCAGTAACCCAGGTAGAAAACTTGATTGTAGTCTTACTGGAAGGTCTCACTACTTAATCATGAATTTAATTATAGTTCATATTTTTAGGTAAGACAAGTCCTGCATGGTTGCGATAATTGCAATTGTATTGCCCACAGTGATGAATTATTTCTTCTACTCTGAATCACGTATCAAACCAGTGTGACAGGTTTTAATAACAATGTCCTGTTAATAGAAATTTTTGTAACAGTGAATGATCCTTTTGGAACATTGACATAAGATGAATGGGCTGGTGTTGCACACTGAATGTGGTACATTTCATTGACCTGAACAGCACCAGTAATTGGAATAGATTTGAGTTTTTCCTTGTCCTTGAAAGTCCTTTGCTTTCAGGCAATGCTGAGTTTTATAATTGCAGAGGAGGAGTATTTGATGATAGGAGAGCAATTTAGGTGCTTTATGAAAAGTTTGACTGACTTAGTATTTTGAAAAGAGCAGTATGTCTTGTTTTTCATTCCTTCCATTGCTCTGAGGTTTGCAAGCTTATTTACATAATGGGTACTTACTTTGAGGGGCTTCAGTTTTGGTTTGTATGGTTCTAAACATGATTATTAGTATAAGGGTCACGCATCAGCTACTGTGTGGCAACAAAGATACGAATTTGTGAAGTGTCACTTCCTACACAGTGGCTGATGTGTGCATCTGTCTTTGTTTTTTTTCTCCAGAATGTGGTAATAATTTTTGGCAAAAGAGAATTGTTGCAGCATGGAAGCACAGCATCTTGTTTTCTGTTCAGTTAAATGTATTTTGCTAGTGGCACTTAATAATTAGGGTTAGTATAGTTTGTACCAACACTGGAAAAATATACAAGTTTTTTTTAAATTCATTTTACTTCATAATAAAAATCTGTGTGTGTGCTTGGAAATGTTAACATACAGTAAGAAATAATTCTTAAGGTTGCTAAATGCTTTCTTTGAACTTGTACTTGTTTTACTTGCTTGTTTCATGTTTCTTATGTATTTGTTTGATGTAGATGTAACAGTGAGAGTCTGCATAAGATGCCAGAGCAGTGGCTAAGCTGTGTGTTAGAAGAAATCAAATCTTGTGATCCTTCTTCCACACTGTGTGCAACCAGACGGAGTGCAGGAATTCCATTCTACATACAGGTACCAACTCATGTTACTGCCTCTCACTTAAATGTATTCTCCAGAAAGGACATTAAAGAAAAGGAAATTACATACTTATTTTTCCCACTTCAACCCCTTTTGATCAAACAGTTGGTTTTTTTTTTCCTTTTTTTTATACAGACTTTGATTGCCTTTGTGCACCCAAGAAGTTGTTTGTAATTAAACGATGTTTGGCCCCTCAGTTCTGTTGACTCTTGAGATTTTTGGCTTGTGGTAGATTTCAATGGCATTTCTAAAGGCTGTGTTTAGGCTTTGTGTTACAACTGTAATAATTCTGGCAAATTCATAAATTAATTCACAGATTAAGTAAGGCTTTGTTAACCATATAACTATGTGCTACTTCAGTGCAAAGCAGGAGGTTGGTAAAATATGAACAGACCTTCGCAGAACTGTAAAATGGTGGCCTAGAAAATACTGCAAAGAGCTTGGGAAGGCCGCTCAACAGCAATAAAGCACAAGTAATAGTGTCGTGCTAACAGATGTTGACCGGCAGTCTCAAGTGCAGTGAAGGAGTAGATTACTGAGGACTTCTATCTGTGAACGTGGAGCCATGCTCCCACATTCTTCCCACTCCCTGTTAACATCAGCTCCATAAATCCCAGCCTCTTTGACTTCTGCCAAATTCAGAACTGATGGCTGCATGGCAGTGTTTGGTCTCTGTTTGAAGTGTCACGTCTTGCTGAGTGCCCCACATTAGTATGCAGCAGCTCATCTACATCCTTGGGGGATCAGTCACTGCAGAGTTGGTTCTGCAGATTACACTTCACCTATTTTCATTTCTTTGTTCCTCAAAGCAGCCGTATTTGCTTTCCCCTAGATTAACCTCCATGATTTTGATTTTCACCCAGTTTTCTAAGACAGGAGTCCAAGATTAACTATACGATTTGTAACTTTCTTCACTCTCTGAAGTACAGTCTCAAGCACGTTCCAAGAATCTGAGGGACTGCTGGGAGCAAGGTCTCCCTGCCAGAATAATTCATCTTGCTTGTTTTCCACTCCGAGTTTGCCCTGAGGAAGTTGAGGCAGCCGGCTTCTGTCTGACCTCTTATGTCAGTCACAGCCTGCTCCTGGCTTTGCTAGATTTGTGTGTGCAAGGCAGCAAAGATCAGGAGCAGGGCACTGGTTTTGGAGACATTTTTCCTGCTCAGTTTCAGTAGTTAAATATCTTTCTCACTTATATCCATAAGTTGTCTGCAGAAGGAATTTGGTGATTTCATGTTTTCTGGTTTCCCCATTCACACAACACAGTTTGAATCTGGTGGACATTCTCTAGTTTTAATCTTGACAACGTGGAAAGAACCAAGCGTGTTTGAATCAGTATTTTATGTAAAAAGTTACGTTACTCTAAGGTCTAGGAGGACCCAGTGGTATCCCACTGCAGAAAATGTGTGTAGTCTGCAGTTGGCCTACTACTGATTCCTTAGGGCAAAGCTTGCACTGTGCCACAGCTCTGTGGATAAACAGGTCAGAGAGTTCTTTTTTGACAGCTCTGGAAGCGTACAAAGTTAGTCTAGTCAATTAACGGGAAGGTTTGAAATTAACATTGGGATTAGTCTGAAATAAAACTATTTTCAAATTGTAATTTTATAGTAAAGAGAGGTGGTAGTGTTCTTTGGCAGTAGTTTTGAATGTGCCCGTAGATTCAGTAAAATGAATTAAACTTTCCAATGGCATGTTGCATTCAGATAATGAAAATATAAGTTGTAATGTGTATCCTAACAGTAAAAAAAGGTTATTTTATTAACGCATGAAATTAAGACGCATTGTGGTCTCTTTGTTATTTACATCCTGTGATTTGTTCTTGTTTAACTAAAACACATCTATTTTAATAAGAATATGTAATTTTTATGGTTATAACCATTCCATGACCTCTTTAAAATAGGAGTGTTCTTACTGAATAGTGCAAAGGTGCAGCTCCAGTTAGTGGGTGGGAAAATACAAGTTTCAGCTTTAACATTGTGAAATTTTAGTCTTCAATTCATTCTCCACTCTTTGTACTTCAAGATTACCTTTTTTCCCCACCTGACATGTCTGTTTCTCCTATCATTAAAGGTACTGATAAACTGACAGAAACTACTCCTGGGTTTCTGCCTAAATTCTGTATTTCATTTGGCTTGCAGTTGATCCATTTCGTTCTTACTGATGCTGAACAGACTCTAGGTCCCAAAGCACAAATGGATAATAATCTTTTATTGGTAATAAATGATTTATGATTATCCATTTGTCCTAAGTTGAACAAATTCAACGAGAGCTACTAGACAGAGAAAGACTGTTCTAAATTCAGTCCTGAATTTTACAGAACTAAATTAGAGTATTTTCATCTCAGCTTTATGTCCTATCTACTGAAATACTGTTTGGAGGTGGATGAATCTCTTCTCTTTTTTTAAAAATGAGCTGCTTGTTTTGTCCTGTGTTGCAAACCAAAATTTATTATTTGGCCAGCCCTTATCATCTTAAATATGTGTTATTAACCTAAGAAGAAGTCCATACTAGGGAATGTAAGTATGTACAGTACAGCAGATACTTTTGCTGTCATAAATGCTATGACTTTTATACTGAGAAGCTTTGAACAAAGCTAAGAGTTAAAACTGAAACTTCTTGCAATTTTTTTCTTTAGTCTTTCTGTATGGTCAGAAGCTAGGCTGTGATATGGTAAATATAGGAATGTAGAACAGAACTGGTAGTACAGAAAAATGGCTAGAAACACTTGATTTTTAAATTTTTTTTTCTCCTTTCTGTAGGCTTTGTTGGCATCAGAACCAAAGAAGGGCAAAACAGATTTGCTGAAAATGACAATGAAAGAATTGATATCTCTGGCTGTGCCTTTGAATGAATCATTAAGTGTAATTCCACAGGTAAAATTCGGCCTCTCATCAAAAGGCAAATGTCAAAAGTCTGTTTTGCACTATATCAAACAGTTAAAGAAGGCATGTGTTTCTAATAAGGATATTCTGTTCTTATTATCTATAGCTAGATTTTAAAATGTGTTTGCATGTGCAAGGTTATTAAGTTACTGTAAAACATACTGAAAAATGGATTGGGCATAATTCCATAGTTTTTTTCCTAGTACAGCAAATGAAGTCATAGATGAGCAATTTACTGCTTGTAGTATATTTCTAAACAGATAGATAAGTAACTTCCTTTTTACAAGTTTGTCAATGAATAAGCAAGCCTTGCTTACATTTAAAGTAAATAAATGAGTTATTTATGCATGAATTGTAGTAAAACACTACATGAAAACGGATTTTGTTCATACTTAGTAACTTCTCGAACTTAAATACATACATTTAGAATACTAAAAAAACTTATTTTAAGGGCAAGACCTTTATCTTCAAAATGTTGTTACTGTGTACTTTCAGTCTGTTTGTAAGTGCAAGCCACAATTTGTTCACAATACACAGAAATATGTCCTAATGACTCTGCCAGATCTTCTGCTGGTATAAATTTATGTAGCCTTGTCATCAAAGTCTGTGAAGCTGCATGTATTACCACCTTCTCTTACAGAGGGCAGAGAAGTATCAGAAAATGCTCCACATGGTAAAGCGAGCCTGGCTGTCAGTTTTAGCTTAATATTGCCCTCCTGTGAGTTGTAGTTTATTTTTTCACGCAGTATCTACAGCGTGTCAAGAATGTTGGAAAAGATGATTCTGAACTTCAAAAGTTATTTTTACAGCCACAATAAGCTAAGGAAAAAAGAATGTTGGTCTTCACTTGCAATGCCTGGACTCTGGTTGTTAGAGAAATACATTTTTAAACTGTAACTGTTTTTAACAGTGTTTACTGCAGCACCAGTTTAATGCATTTTTAAGCAGCAGTATTTCTTGCATTTAATGTGGAAATAAAGTGCTGTAAGTGAGTATATAGATTGTTTTTGCTTTGCATGTTCACTGTTGTAATTACAGAAACTAAATTTAAGATATTTACTAATGAGTTTATATTTTTCATATATTTCTTCTCCCACCCCAGGTTCATGCTTTAAATATCCTCCGGGCACTGTACAGGGATACACGTTTAGGTGAAAACATCATGCCTTATGTTGCAGATGGAATAAAAGCATCGATTCTAGGGTTTATGTCACCTGTCTGGGCAGTAAGTTAATTCTCAGTTTTGTTTCTCTAATTTAACAGGATATAGAGTGGTGCTGTTCAGTGAAGCTTTGGTCATGTTTATAAATGGCAGTACCACAATTTCTGGAGTGTAATATTTTAAGGTACAGTAAAAAATAATGTAGACCTGCAAAAAAGTCGTAATTTTGGTTGTGGTTTTTTGGTTTTGTTTAATTTTTCCTAATTGGAAGTGCTGATATTCACAGAAAGTAGGGACAGAGATTATCTTATAGGTAAAAGTCTCTTTGGCTTTTAAGTTTGGACTCAGTGCACTTAGCTAGTAAGGAGGGCATTTGCATTCATTCTGATTGTTACTTTGCTCTTGAATTAAAGATCCTGTATGGCATATTCGGGTAGAACACTTTGTGATCTGCTATGCATAAGGGTGAATGCTTTGAACCTCTGGAAATGTGGATGTATTCCTCATATTAAAGATGAACATCTCTAAAGAACCTGAACTTTCCAATAGTACCATCTTGATTGGAAGGATGCTCTGAATTAATAGTTTCTGTGTGCTGACCTGTAGTGTGCTTTTCACTCAGCTGTTCTTCTTTTTGACTGTACATTAATGGCTGTAATAAAAAAAAAATTGTACATTTCAAAGGGATTTTTAAAGCATAGTTCTTATTTTTTCCTTTAGGTACGAAATTCATCTACGCTTCTTTTTAGTGCTCTGATTACTAGAATTTTTGGAGTTAAAAGAGGGAAAGATGAAAATTCCAAAAAAAATAGGTAAGCTTCACTTTGTACCAATTATAAGTTTGCGAAACATGACCTTAGCCAACAGCAGCTTGAAAATGTTGCTTGCTTTATGGATATATTTGAATCCCGATGTTACGAGAGCATCTAGCTGTACTTAAGCAGTGCTTCCAAGAAGTAAGTGGTAGGGCCAAAAATATCTGCTGTTAAACACAGAGTTAATTTGGACTCATGCCGTTTCACAGGAGTGGAATGTTGCTGAGAGGTTTTGCTACCAGTGGCTCTTCCAAAAGCCCAGTGGCTCTTGTGGTCACAAAATGGACCTATTGCTCTTGAGAGCAAAGAAAAGGGGGTAAAAAAGAAGAGAAATGGTGGCTACACGTGTTCACTTCCTTCTAGAGCAGGTCTGGAGGTAATTTCACCCGTACTAATTTGAGATTTTCCACTTTAGTCTTCCTGCTCTAGAACACTGTCATGTCTCTTTCCTTCAAGCTCCAAAAATTGCAGCTTGCAGAGCCATTTCTCTTCCAAGGGATTCTGCCTGTGGATTCTGTAGTCCTGCTTCAAATCCCTTACTATTTCACTTTATGTGAAACCAGTTCTCCTCTGACTCTTAAAAACTCCCCAGGCATGAGCATTCCAGTTTCTTTGCACCTTCCAGTTAGTGCACAAGGGCCCCCATGTTTTCTTTGGCCTGCAGCCTCTTTCTTTAGCTTTTTCAGCAAACGAAGCATGTCCATGCCCTGTGCTCCTTAACTGAGGTTTCTGCTCTAGGAGGAATGTGAAAATAACTCTGGATGTAGAATAAACTCATTAAAAAATATTCCTGGGTAAGCCCGTGGGGCTATAGAGTGGTCATGGTATGGATATTGTAGTAACCATTTCAGAAATTCCTAACGGATTTTCACATCACAGGCAAGGCATGCAGTTTCTGAAAGAAGGCAATTGTTACAATTTACCTTCCAAAATTGCACTCTTTTTATAGTGATTCCTTACTGTTGATCCATGTAACTAATAAAATTTCCGTGCGTATTTTGAAAAACTAAATGTTCTGGGATGATACTGGTGCGTCGTCTTTGAGATGTTACATAGGTGCCATTTTAGCTGTATTTCAGGTGTCACTTGAAAAACTTAGTTACTGTGCATGTATGAATATGAGGAAGAAATACAGGTGGGAAACTGAGGGGAGATTTCCCTTAGAAAATAACTCTTTCCCCAAAACAGTTTGAAATGTTAGCTGCTCTGCTGCATGAAATTATTCCTGGTTTGTCATAAATCCAAGTCACTTCTAAATTCACTGCTGTAACCCTCCTGAAGACCAAGCAGAGCAATAAAAAGTTCTTTTCATTTCTTGCCTTCCTACTTTGCTTTTGTAACAGCATTTAAAGTTGCTTTTTTTTTCTTTAATTTTTTTATTGAGTACTTACTGAAAGAGATAGACACCCTGTTCTTTTAAACTTGTATCCTTGAGAAAAACTTGGCACTAACCTCTGCAGTGGGGAGGCAAACTGAATTCTCAAATGCATGCAGTGTGATGATCTTTGGAATCTGAGACTTCTGTTTGTGAAGCTGCAGAAAGTAATGCGTTTGAGCATCTCTTGGGGATGGGAGATGCCAGAACGAAGGAAAGGAATCCTTTATGTCACTGAATTAAATTTATTAATGACAGTGTTAACTTTTATGAAACTTTTTGTTTACAGTAATTTCTCTATAGTCATTTTAACCAAAAGATGTTAAAGCTGGGCTGGCTTTCTTTTCTTTATCTATCCATTTAGCAGCTGTGCATTAAACATTACATATAGTCACTTCTACTGTTTTCCATGTGTGCTTGTCAGAGGCGTGACACAGGGATTGGGAGGGCACTTCTTAAGATAGGTCAGTGAGATACAGGAGGTGTGAAAACAGGCAGAGATTTGATTTGCAGCTCCTGTCTCTGCAGGAGAACCCACAGGTGGGTATAAGGTGGGTTGTGTTTGGAAAGAGAAAGGTTTGTGTTTGTGTGGTTTGGCACCACGAGGTGTCACCGTTGCTGCACAGCTTCCTGCAGCCACATCCTCGAGTGCAGCTGCCCTTGGGCATTTCTCTTCTGGAGCTTTAAACTCAAGGAGTGTTTTGCTGGAGCAAAATTCATATAGTAAAACAAAGTAATTTTTCCTGAGTTTTAAATCTGGCAACTTCCAAAGCCACTGGCATTTTAGCAGCTTGGATCTATAGGAGCTTTTGTGAAAGTCACCTGGGTTTGAGCTGCTTGTTCTGTTGCCTTGAGGATGTTCTTGTTTTTCATTAAGGGGACAGTCTGTTCAGAGACCAACTTTCCCATTAGGACACTGCCTAGGTTTCCAGTTTACCTGGTTTTAGATTAGGAGGTTAAATCTGTCACTTTTGTGTCAGCAGGGAGTTAGGTTATTGCTGGGCTATTCAGGTCATCTCTCTAAAAAAGGATGGACTTTCTGACTGGTTTATCAAGAAGAGTTCCTATGATACTGATAGAATTGGGGTCCTGGAGAGTTTGTGTAGACTTTCAGAAGGAAGCTTTGGAACATGAAGTAATGATTCATCTTTTTAATTTTAGCATGAATACAAAAAAAGATTAATTAGAAAATTAATACATGAAAAGTAAAAACTGTGTGCAATCTTGCAAGTACAAGAGAGAGGAGTTGTGAAGGCTTTTTACAGTGGTCCGTGCAACTACATATGTTGGGCTTTCTCTTCTTGTGAAAATAAAATTAGAAATCTTCTCTGGCTTTTCTCTTCCTGAGAAAGACTATATCAAAACTTCTGATGCTGCCACAAGTGTGTGTGTGTTAGTGTCTATATATAGGTGTATGTGTGTATTTGGCTAAATGATGCTCTGAATTTCAGAGAATTTACATTTGAAAAATGGCCCAGTTAACACTTACTTATGGAGGGTTTAGTTTAGGTTTTATATACTTGATTTGGGAATACAATTTTCTTAAATGCTATGATAATTTAAAATATACAAGACTTGGAATGAAATTCTAGCCACATAAATTCAGAGTACTGAGGAATGTTGGAAAGAAGTCTTTGCACTGTGGCCATTGATATTTGATTTCAAGAAAGTGTGTTCTGCACAGATACATCATGGTGTACTTTAGAGAAAATGCCCCCCTTCTCCAAGCCTTTCACAGCACAGGTATTTATGTTGGTGCAGCCAGTCACTTCATACTTGCTGTGTCTGCATCCTAATTTGCCTGGTTAACATGGGATCAGCTGCGAGCTGTTCCCCAGCCCCACTGCTGTTCAGCACTTGAGCTGTGTGCTGAGATCTGCCCTCCACCCAGGCAGTGACTCAGGAGAGGGTCTCAGCTTCCAGGCACATCCTCCCACTGGCTGTTCTGGCATCATAGAATGACGTCAGCTGGAAGGGAGCTGAAAGAACATCTTGTTCCAACGCCCCTGCCATGGAAAGGGACACCTTGCACTAGACCAGATTGCTCAAAGCCCCATCCAACCTGGCCTTGAACACTTCCAGGGACAGGGCATCCATAAAGTCTCTGGGCAACCTGTTCCAGTGCTTCACAGTAAAGAATTTCTTCCTAAAATCTGATCCAATCTGGCCCTCTGTCAATTTAAAGACATTCTCTCTTGTCCTATCCTTACACACCCTTATAAAAAGTTCCTCTACAGCTCTCTTGGAGGCACCACCCTGAGGGGCCTGTTGAAGACCTGAGTGCTGTTCTTGGTTTAATGCAAGTTGATTGAATAGGACTTTGGACAACAATGAGTTCGGTAGGCCAATGAGTTTTTTTCTCTCCTTTTTTGATTAAGTAGCCACTTCTTTTTTACTTGTGCAGTCAGTTTGCAATGTAGATTTGTTCATTCCATGCACTTTTCAAGAAGCCAGAGTATAGTGTGTGCTTCGTAGTTCTATTTCTTTCATGGTTGTTTCTTTTTCGTTTGCAAATCATCTAAAGTAGATTTTTGCTGTAGTTGATTGTAGGTTCTGATGTCACATAAAAAATTAGGATGTCTTGAGATGAAGGTGTATATATATATTATGATAGTTAATGCAGACCTGAAAATCAAAATGAAAGTCAGAGTAACTTATGTGTACAGTTAACTGAAATTAATTTTGAAATGTAATTAAATTTCTCATCATAGAGGAATTATTTTGTGTCCAAAGGAGTTACAGTAATAATAGTGGTACTTTCATCTAAATTCTTACACAGACACATGTATATGTGTATCTGTATATACACTGCATATGTGCATATTTACAATAGGGGAGTACAGTGGTCTGTAGACATCCAGTGCTATACACACACACATATATATCAGATACCTTTTAGGTCTGGAGTACAATGCTAATTCAAGCTGTTACTGATTGATGGTGAACAAGACACTTGTCATCTGACGTTTGATGAGACTCTTCATATCAAATTCCTGGTATTTCAGGCTTTTTTTTTTTTTTTCCTAATTGTCCCTCCCTGCAAAGGGCTAAGCATGATCAGGAATTGCCTTTGAGGCAATTTGCCATTTGACTTAGCTTCAGTCTTTAGGGTAATAAAAAAGGATCATCCTGGTTTATCTGAAAATGAAGTTTTTTTATTTGGGATACAAGTGTTGTAGTGTCCTGAGAAAGAGTGACCAATGGCCTCAGGCAGAATCTGGGATTAAAAGAAAGAGTGGGAATTGGGGAGAATTCCCTCTGCATCTCACCTTGATGGAGGAGTTTTCAAGAAGGAGAAACTTCAACTCTTTGATTAAAAACCAGGGTTTTAAGCAAGGCTGAAATGGTATTGTGCAACTGGATCAGTTTTACATTTCATAACTCCTGTACATATTTGCATTTTGGGAGGAGGGAAGCTCCTATGTATTTGTAGTGTAGTGAAGGGATAATGCATATGCAGAAAAATACTTAGCTGTCACAGATTTTCTGTGGAGTTAATATGCTGCTTGGAATTTGAGTATGAATGCTGCCATGTTTTCAGTGTTGGTTTAGAGCTATTTGAAAAGAAAGAAACAACTTTCCTTGCCGTCTACATAATACCTTGTCTTTATTTTCATTTACAGCTGTCAGTAGAAGTTGCTGACTTCAAACTCTGGAAAGGGAAAACTTATCTTTTTAATTACAATAAGATGAAAACTGTGTAGATGTTAACAGGTTATGAAGATGCTCTGCTGGCTGTGAGGCAGTCAACATGCATGACTGCCCTCTGCTTTCCTTGTTTTTTTTGCAAGTTGAGTGTTCAGCGCTTCTCAGTAAGTGGTTGCTTGCACACTTCAAGGTCACTGAGTAAAATCAAATCACTTCTAAAAACACTTAAATTGGTTTATTTTTTCTCCTAAATTGTATGCTTCTACTTTAACATTAAGGTTTTTAAGACCGTAAAGAATCACATTTAACGCTGTGAAGAGTTAGAGTAAAACACTAGAAAGTGAATGTTCTCATGCAAACCTCTCTTTTCATAACATTATCCCTAAATTAAATGAATCTGATATTATCTTCCTTTTCTCTAAGCTACTTTTGAGTTGTAGCTTAAAATACATAGACTACATCGTAAGTACATGACTCCTGTTAAATATTCCACTCCTGGCAAGCTAACACTTCCAGTATTTCTAACTTAGCAGCTGAAAAGTCTGTCTGACATCAACGATGTTTTGTCAGTCTTAACAGCAAGCTTATTAGACATTTTCAGTGGATCATCGCTTCCAGGACGGGTCTGTGTTGCCCACAGAGGAGTGGCCAGTCCTATTTTGGGATAAGCCAAAATAAACATCGGTGGTACTAATGTGGTCAGGCTATAGCGGCACATCGGTGTCATAAAATGGGGTGGTAGCCCTTAGGTGAGTTTCCTGGAGGGTTTGCTCACAGTGACTCCGGCCTGTAAATGCGCGGTGCCCACTTGGAGATGCACCAGTGGCAGAATTCCCATGTGCCAGCTGAGGTCCTGCTCCGTGTGAGAGGATGGTGACCGTGGCCATGGCTCTAGGAGTGCTGAGCCTCTTGTGCCGGCTCCAGCAGGGATACGTGCGTACAGCTCGATTCACAAAACCGGCCTCACTGAGCCCTGTACCTCTTGGACTGCATGCTGTGGAAGGGTTGGGATTGCTTTATCTTGGATCTTGTTAGTGATTCCCTAGTGGATTTTCTCCGGCAGCCTTGGCCTGTTGCAGCTCTTCAGTTGACTTACTGTGTCAGTGACAGTGAGGTTTCATGAGGTGACCAAGCCATTTAAATGCCTCTGGTACTTTTTGTCTGGCTCCTTCTGTGTCACCTTTTGCAGCCTGTTGCCTGCATGCCACCTCAGTTGTTCCGGTGAATGCTTTCGAAGTAGTTACCAAGGATTTGTTACAGTACATTGCCTTGTGAGGGGCTTGTTTTTGTTAAGAAAAAAAATCCCTTCCCTTTCTGTGTGCCAGAAATAGGCCACGTTTATTTTGTTCAACTTTTTTGTTTTTAATACTCTGGCTCTCTTTTTGTTGTTGACTTTGACAGATTTAGAAGACTTAATCTTAGAACTGTCTCAAGAAAACATGCAAAAGTTCAGGCTGACTCAGATAACTGTTACGGCTTTTGCTGATTAATAGTTCAATAACAATATGCTTGTTTAAACATTATTTTGAACAGACTCCCTAAGTGCCTTTATAACAAGAATGATGATGATAAGGTGCTATTAACTTGTAAGTTGAAGGTAAAATTTATGAAAGTTTTGTGCAGAAACAGAAAGAAATTGAAAACAAGCTCCTAAACAAATGTTTCCCTCTGTGTTACTGCTTCAATTACTCTGTTTGTTTTACAGGTCCAAACTAAGACTCTAAAATCCACTGTAGCAGAACATAGATTGTTCTTCTTGAGGCTGAGGATGCTCTTTGTCTGTGTGATATCTGCTGGTTTTAGGAACACAGAGTGTCTTTCTCTTTTTGATAAAATGCCTAAAATCTACAGAACCATTTTTACTTCAAAATTTTATCTTGTCTATACAGAGTCAGAAAATCAATAACCCACATAAATCCCAGTCACATTTCTGGGGTCTGAAACACACTTAAATCACTGGTGTGCAAATGTGTATCCCTGCTCTCCTGAACAGGGAGTATCTTCATAACATCCTGTCTTAAGTCAGCACCAGAAAATAGGAAGATGAACTTGATAGAGTGACCGGAATGAAAGTTCACCCAGAGTGAAACATCCTAAAAATATATATGCTGGCCCAAGGTAACTCCAGTTCATTCATTTGTTTTAAATAAATTAGGAGCAGAATGTTAATGTTTGTTTCTACCAAGTGAGTAAAATGCATTCCATGAAATAAAAATTAATGTAAACTAGCCACACGAGTAGGTAATTTAGTTTCTGCTGTAGTGTTCAAAGTTTTCATTGGTATGAATAGAGGTAATTATTCTATTTTGATCCATGCATAATGTACATATCCCTTATTCATTACCTTCACTTACTAAGTAAAAAGCTGCTACTATTCATCGAATATTGCCAGAGAGAAAGTGTGGATTATTGGAGCTGAAATGTACAATGCTAAATTTGTGGTAAGAGATTAAAGATAATGGTGTTATAGGCAGTGGTTGAATGGAATTCTTGGACACTTTCTAGATATATATGTGTATCTCTTAATTTTAGTTACATTTATGTACATACATTTGTATGTACATACACACATATGCACAGTTCAGTGTCCTAAAAAAAGTTTGTTAAAAGTAATTATCTGTAATTATTTTAAACTCGGTTTTAGGTATAGTTTTATATACGTGCATATATATAAAGGTACGTTTGTCTGTGTATATCAAAGTTGAGTGGTGATTAATGTGTTGATAAAGGTACCAGGTTGTATCTGTGATATTGGGTTGAAGTGGTGTTCCCCTGTTTTTATTCTGAGCCCAGTGTATGCATACTTCTCTATCCAGCATCGCAGCAAAAGTGCTCTTGTGAAAGTGCTCTTCACAAGTTACTTTATTGAACTGTGTGTTGCATAATTATTCCTCTTAAGTCACACTTTTCCTGATGTATTTGTTCTATGCAGGTGCTCTTTCCATACCTGATCACACAAAGAGTGTAATAAATAGCAAAACAAGAGGTATAAAGAAACTCGTGCTTAAGAGATCAAAGCAAACCAGACCATGCAGTCCTTTGGAAATCTTGGCAAGCTCTCTTGTAAATAAAAGTGCTTCTAAAGCAGAAGGTATTTAACTACTGTATTTATACAGGTTTTGATTGGCAGTTCAGTTATTAACCTCATAAAAACACAGCAACGTAAACTAGTAAGAATGTTTATTCTAGCACTTCTATCTGAAGGAAAATGAAAACCAAGATATAGTGGCATGTTCTTAGTTCCTTTTAAGTATTTATTTTAGGTCTGTGTAGCATAAAAGAATGTTTTTTCAAGTCAGTGAACTTAAAGTATTTTGCTTACTGCTCTGGGATTTAAGTATTTTCTAATTACTAACAAAACAAATGTTAGATTTATTGAAGGTACAGAGTCACCACATCTTTATTAAAGGTCCAAACCCCACATCTTTATAGTGATTCTTCTTTCCCCTTCATAGTGTTTTCCATTTCATGCAGGGTAAAAATGAAATCTGAATTGTTTTTTGTAACTGATTTGATGAGGTTAGAGAAAAGTTTTGCCTTTTTGTCACGGAAGAGGTGTCCTGTATCCTGTTAGGTCTAGAAAAAGAAGTATAATCTTCCATATCCTTGCTCTTGGTCTTATTAGCCAATGCATTACACCAGTATTTTTAGAGTTGTTTTTTCCAGGCTTCATTGTGGCCTCCCCCAAAATTACATGGCCATTTTGCCTTCTGTGGCAGCACTAAAATTCTCTTATATATGTGAAATGTTCTATTGAAAGCAGTTTGTCCTGAGTCCTGAGACAGTATGTGATTTCAGAAATTTAACTCTTATGTATATTCTTTAAAACAAAATTATCTGAGGCAATTAAAATTTATATATAATCTTTATTTCTAAAGGAACTTACCTGTTGCTATTGTCTCTGTCTCTTAGTAAGAATAGTGATGGTTCTCTGGTGGTCATCCAGAGGGACTGATAATCAAGAGCTTTCATAAATATATACTACTTCTGAAATAAAATTTTAAGTGGTTATTTTTATTTCTACATCAAGCTAGTATTTTAAATGCTAGCATACAATGTGGCAAAAATAATAGCTTATGCTGAATTAGAAACTAAGTTACTAACTTAATAAAAGCTGTTAAATCTCAAGTATGTTGTTCTGAGCAGGATCTGTTGTTTACTGTATTTGCAGTGGCTTGTGATGGGCAGCAAATGCAGGAAGACAAGAAAAACGTTGATCTTTTAACAGGGCAATGTTAAAACCAGGGTGGCAGAGTGGGAAGTAGCCAAGTGGATCCACACAAACTGTAAAGGGATCTCTTTGTCCTGTTTCCTTAATTCCCATTGAAAGTGTGACTGCTAGCAACACTACATCCGGTCAGCAGTGTTCTTCAGATGAGTTAAAACTTCCAAAGTTTGAAGGACATTTCATAACTATTCTGAGTAACATGTTGCAGTGCTTCATTCCCCTTGTCCACTTCAAAACTTCCAAGCTATAATTTGTGACCACTGGTCCTTTCTGTACTCCATGCAGCTACTGCAAGAAGATTATTAGCTCTCTAGTTTTTGATTCCTTCGAGTGGTTGCTGTTAGATCTACCCTGGGCCTCCTCTTTGTCAAACAGAACAAACCTGGCTCCTTCAGCTTCTTACAGGGCATGTGCTGTAGGCCGTGTCCATCTGGGCAGCAGCTGTTTGCTGGACCCTCTCTTGTGTGTTCTAATCTCTTCTGAACTTGGCAACCCAGAACGTGGTGGAGGATTCCATGTCCTCCTCACTGATCTGCTGCTGCTTTCGTCCTAGTGAACACAGTCCCGTGTGCGGTTTGCCCTGTTTGCAGTGAGGATGTGCCCTTGCCTCACACTGAGCTTGGCATCCACTGTAACTCATACATTTTTTCCCTTGGGGCTGTTGGTTTCTGATCTAGTTGGTTTTCAGTCTGTGCTGGTATTCAGGATTATTCATCCCAGGTGGAAAATCTGTAGCTTTATGAATCGTTCTCCTTAGTACCACTTTTGAATAATATAAAATGTTACGTATTTACTTTCGTAGTTGTATAATATTATGCTGTTGCGCTGTGTTCTAAAATACAAGATAAAAAGTATCCTTTGAGTCAAATCTAGTAAATTCTTATAGTAAATGTCCCCTGTAGTTAGGACGTTTTCTGGTTTTTGTACCTTTATTGCTATTACTCTTCCTGTCACGGCATGCAGACGATTGTCATATAATTTAGTCCTATTAAAGGAGCAAAAAACGAATGTAATTCTTAAAGCGTGTCTGAATTAGCATTGGTCTTTACCATAACCTCAGCATCAATCAATCTGCCATACATTTTTTCTTGGTGTTTTTTGTGTAGTTGAAAAAAAAATATTCCCACTTATTTTGAGTTTATGCTTCTGAAATCCATCTTTATTAGCAGGGAAATATGCTTGCTGTAATTTGAGACAGCATTTAACTGTTTAATAAGTGATAAGGGTCAGGGAAAGAACATGAATGTTAAAATAGGCAACTGAAACCTAGTCTGGTCAGGTTAGCCTAGTTAAGTTGCATTGTAGGATTTTTTCATAATTCAGTGATGTCAGAAGAAGCAAATATATAAAATGTATATTGTCTATATAAATCTGTCATTTTGAATGACGGTTCTGCCAAAGTCTGTCCTGATTTTCAAGTTCTTTCAGCAGCAGTTGTCTTTGCAGTGCCAGCAGTAAGTTGCGTTCTGTTCCTGCATTGCCGCTCTTTAACGTAAAGGATCATCTGACATGTGGTTAATGATTCCAATGTAAGGATTGATATAACACGAGTAGATTTTACAGGAGACAATTTAATTAAATTACAGAAGTATTTTTAAACTGTGTTCTTGGTCCTGATCCCTCTAAGTGTGTCTTGTCTATATTTTTTTTCACATTCCAGTTCTATTTTTTCTTTTAAATATAGTGTTATTTTTCCCTGTCACGTATCTGACCATACATTTGTCAGCTGACGTGAGATATTAGCAATATTTATATTTCAAAAAGAACACCAGAAACTCTTGCTGCCCTCAGAAAATTGTCTCCAAATCTCACCTATGCTCTACTCAAATATGAACATAATTTGCTGCAGATGTTCTTTAACATGTCAGTGACTAAAAGCAGCCTACAAGGTTATAAAGCTTCGTTCTTCTGAAAAATAAATGAAAGAACAGAAGCAGGTAATCTCTGACACATGTCACAGTAAAATGATATGTATGCCCCAGTGTCACAGTGGAGTTTTAATCTCCTGGAGTGTTCTCTTAAGTGTACAGCACAGTTTTAAAAAGAACACTGCAACATCCATGGTTTTAATCTGAAAGATATTTTTAAAATACAGTTAAATAATCCACCCACTTGTTATGTATAAAGGTGGAATATTTTGTTAGAAAGACATTAGTTATATAAACATAGATGTTAACCCTTGAGCTGTGTAGCATCAAGTTGCTACTGAGACAAACACAATGTGTAATCACTGGAGATGTCACAGTTCTCAGCAGCATTTATGGATTGGTTCTAGAAGTTCGATGGTTATTGATATCTCCACAAGCAAAGCACATGAAATGAAAACTTTAAAGTACATGATTTCTGGCTTAATTTAAGCCATTCCAGTGATAAAGTGAAAAGTGATAAAGCCAAAGAACTGGTGCTAAATGAATGGAAGAACTGCTGACGCTCAAGAATATAATCAGGGCTTCTGTGTTAGGTTATTTTGGAAAAATGTAAAACTGATGTTTGCATATTTTCTGAAGAAGCATTATCAACACTCTAAACTGTGTGTCATGCTTAAACCAGACTTTTCCTTGAAGTTTTATAGATTTACAGTCTGCTTTGAGTTTTCTTTTTTTAATTTTTACTCCAATCACTAGTTGGTTTTTTGTAATTTAGCTGTGAGTTAGTTGTTTTCCACGTGCTTATTGCCAGCTATTAAATTCTGTCCTTCCTATCATCACATACCTTCAAAGTAATTTCTTGCCAATTGATATGACCTCTATATTCTGTGAAAGATTTTTCTTCCCCCACCTTTTGCCTGTTCCAGAATCTATTTAAGAGGGAGAGTTTGACTCAAGGGCACACAGAGGATTGTTAGGAGTGGTTGGTGTCGCTTGATTCCATGTGACATGGTACAGAAGATGCCTCTGTATCTCTGTTTCTTGTTAATGGAACATCTTTTCAGGTGGGGAAAACTGAATGAAAATGGCAAAGAAACTCTTGTATGTCTCTCTGCATAAACACTCTTTGTCAGTCTTTCTTCTGAGTGCTAAAACATGACTGCTGTGGCTAGCCATCAAAATGAAACCTTTTGTGAGTGGGCTGTACTCTGTCATCTGGCTTTTGTGCAGAATTGCTTGTGTGAAGAAACATTAACGTTGTTAAACTGGAAACTGAGACGTAAATATTGCATCTTCCTAAGTATTGCAGTATTCTGCATGTATACAGTTCTTCAAATTATTTTTACAAGTGAATTTAGTAGGTTATGAGTGCTTCCATTAGTTTCTCTCTCAGCCTTTCTGCATCAAGCATCATTTTAATTATGTGCTTGAATGACATTTTACATCAGGGAGAGGGATTTTATTGTAAGCATCATCAGCCCACTGATAACTTTTCTGTTTCATTACTCTACTTCCTCTCTCAGTAAATAACCTTCCACCAGTTCATTGTTTGGGTCTCAGAAATCCCGTTTGAAATTCTGAATTGTGAAATTGTGCTTTTTTGAGTTACTAACAGGAAAAAAGAAAATACTATTACCGAGTCTGTGGTTGAACATACTGTCAAAGATGATCTCTGAAGCAATATAAAAATAGTTTCAGCTGGACATGGGGTAAAATACTAGTACCTTAAGGCTCTTCTCAGTTACTTCTCTTATAAACACATTTTAGGGGGAGTAGATGTAAAATCTTATGATCTGCAGAATGTTTAGGCTAAGAATTTAATTATGGTAGCTCTGTTGCCAAAAATCTGTTTGAACTACGTCAGTGACTAATGGGAAGGTAGTTATCTGTATTTTTAATTTAAACCTATTGTTGCCTGTCAGATCTGTCATAGAAGAGGAAGAAAGTTTGTTTCATGAAGACTGTTGGCAGTGGCTTTTGGGTTATTTTAGTCCATATTTACTTATGTTCTTTTACAGATATGTCAGGGACTTATCTTCTTTTAAAGATATGGATAGCTTACTACTTATGAAGTCTAACTCACATTTGTGTGTATATGTACGTGCATGAATCTGTTTATGTCACTAGCATACATGGGACGTGTCTCAAAGTGCTAGTATTGGTTTTTCAAAGGAGTATGGTTTTTGATAAAATTAATATAAAATATGTGGCTTAGTGTCATGAACAGTTTTGAAAAGCAGAGCTATTATACTTTTTTGTTGTTCCAGGCTCAGTTACAGTACACAAATAATTGCATATACGTGTTTCCAGGAGCAAAAAGCATGGTCAGCATTAAAAAATGAAACAAGTAGATTCCTCTGTTTTATACTGTCTAGCTGTTTTGCTTCCTGCTTATTCCCAGTTGCACATCTCCCTGCCTTGACATCCCCAAGTTGTGGATTCACACTTGAATTAATGCTCTGTATTTTGAGCACACTTCTTAATTTTGCAGCGCTTCTGTTAATGTGTCGTGTTTCTTGTTTCCCCTCTGAACTGGAGGCCCTTTAACAGTCTGCTCAGACAGTTGTACCTCCTTTTTTCTGAAAATGCCTGTGGACACCTTTTCTGCAGATACTGCCTAACAGTGGTTTTGATTAGGCTGCCTTCTCCCCTTAAGTAAGCTCCAGAGCAGTAAACCAAGTGGGAGGTGATGAAGGTTATGTAAGTTACCCACTTCAGTAGTTTTAATTTTCTTTTCCTGTCAAAGAGATTTATGAAACCATGCTAATTGCAAAGAATTTTGAGGCATTGTAAGGATATTCAGTTCCATTATTTTAATATTGATTCAAATATGTCTGCTGAATTTTTAATACATTAAAAATGGACCTCTTAAAAGTACTTGTGAGGTGCTCCTTGTGTGTAGTCCTCTCTTAAATCTCTGAGCAATGGCCATCCATTCCATAGGAAACTTGACCTCGATTCTGCTTTTGCTTGTTGCAGTCTGTAGCACAACAGGTGGAGATGTCACAGCATTTTTGGATAGAATTTTTTCATTTTAAATACTGAGTTCTTAGTGTTTTACATAGAAAAATTCAGTAGGATGGGCTGTTTGACTTGCTAGATCTTATGTTTTGTGCTGTCTCTGGCTTTGCATCTTCAGTTTGCTACATACTATATGTGCAAAAAAATTGAAGTTGTTTCGAGGACACTGTTAGAAGAAATGCATGGGTATCTTCTGCTTGAATAACCGATTATTATCAGTATTGATGTCTTTAAACTGTCCTCATTAGTGCTTCGGTTTATATTAATTCACAGTTTTAGTGCTTCCATGTAATTTTTAAAGCTGAAATCTCTTTTGTAGCTATAACAGCTACTGCAGATTCCTTGCTTTTAGTTTTAGCAATTCACTATATTATATATATATTCAGAGAATTTTTCTTACGTGCCTAGAGAAAGTTTCCTGTCCCTCTTTGAACATTTGTTTCCACCTAACGATCTGGTTTTGCTGTGTTTATTCTGTGGCCTGTGGCTAAGGCATGTTATGTTAGCTGAGTGCTGGAAGGAGCTGGGCTGATGCGTGCCATGTGCTCGTTTACTCGTGCGTGATTTTTTTTTTGTCTGCTTTTACGCACATTCAGTCTTGCCATCTCTTCGTGTTGTTTTTCCAGACCTGGATCTGTCTGCTTGCTGGAAGCTTTGCGTTAGTCATGCTAACATGGAACATTTATCTTGGTTGATCTTGTGGCAAGCAAACTCTGCAGTTGGCTTTGTTTTTCTAAATGATGGCCTTTTATTTATTTATTTTTAAAGGAAGTCTTTTTTATCTGCATACCATATATGTCTAATTAGAGCTTCCCCATGGTAACATTCAAGTGGTTCTTGCTTAGATGATGCTGAATGGTTTCCTATAAACCATGAAGCCATCCTTTATCTGATTAAAAGATTATAAAACAAACACAGAAGATTTCTACTTACCTCTTTTTAGCTTGGATTGATTTGTTGTCGCAGCTTTAACTGTGCTGCCTTATTAGTTCTGTCTAGGGATGAGTTCCTGAGGCATTTGTACATTGCTCTGTTTTGAACATGGTTGCTCCATCTACACAAGCAGAAACGTGGCCTGCAGTGTCACCACTGCCACGTGCTAGAAGCAGTGCTGTGTAAAGAGGGCTAATGGAAGCTCAGACTCTTCTGCCACTGCATTTTACAAATCTTCTGTGAGTTACTATTCTGAGGTGCTTTTTAGTGTCAGCAAACTGAGCATCTGTTAGTACATGTCTATTAGGTATATTCTATTAGCTATTTAGTACATAAGCCATGCTAAAACAAATGTCGTCTTCTCTTTTTCAACCAGAATATTGTTAAAACAGTGTCAGAATTTAAGCTGTTGTATCTTTTCTTTTTAGTGTGATTAAGGGGCTAAGATTCCTTTTTCCCAGAAAGGAGTTTGTTATGTGTGCATGGTTCTTCTGCCTCTCCAGCTTCACTGTAGCATCAGAAATCCAACAAATAAACTGATATTTTGAGTGCAGCTAATTACTGCAGAATGCTGATTGTAACTCTTCTTCATTTGTTTCTGCAGAATGACAGGAAGGGAGTTTTTCTCTCGATTTCCAAGCCTTTATCCTTTCCTTCTCAAGCAGTTAGAGGCTGTAACCAATACTTTGAGCAGGTAAGATGATGTCTGAGAAAACTTTGAAATACAAAATGAAGTGAAAAGGTTAAACTAAGTTGTGTCACACACACCCTAGTGCTGTTGTATACATCAGTGCTTCTTGAAATGATACAGTTCTAATGTTTTTGCTAAGGCTTTTTTCTTTTAACGTCTGCGTGTTGCGTTAAGTCTCTGAAGATTGAACTACTGTTGAGTAATTAAAAGGTGCTGTGTTCTTAGGATCAGATGTTAAGGAACTTATATTTTTCAGTGAAACAGAACCCGGGTGTATGAGCGTCTCACGTTTAACAATGAGGCTTCCTAGCATGTTTAAGTGATACAGGGTCATAGGCCTCGTGTAACTCCACATGAACACTTTCCAGCCTGTGACACACTGACTCCGGGGAAGGTCCTTGATCTTGTTTTAAAGACTCCACAAATGGTGGCTGAGAGCTACAGTTTGATCAATGTAGATGATACCGTTTGGGATGATGCTGTTACCTCCAGGTTCATGAACTCTCAAAGTAAACCAGTGCTGGCTTTGTTTTTTCTTCAAATGCTATGATATAAACTGTGGAAGTTGAGCTGCTGGTTTATGGATGAGGTTCAGCTGACTGTTTAATGGGCCTAAGATGGATACTCAGAAGCAGGAGTTTCACCAGTCATGGCAAGTTTTGCAGTCTCTGCTCTAAGAAAAGAAGTTGTGTATATTCTGCACAGCAGTCTACTCTACCTGATGTTACAAAAGGTGACGGTGTCGTCACTGGCAAATTTTGGGAAGTTTTTCAGTTGAAAAAGATTGAAAACTGCTGTCTGAAATGTTTGCCTTGAATGCTTTTTCAGTGTGGGTTAAGACTTGTACCTTATTATCGGTTATTAAATAAACCAAAAGTATTAATTTTAACTTGGTTTTCTGATGTTTTTACCATATGAATAGTAGACCCTTGATGTCAATGCCAAGAACTAATCTTTAGTAAAACATGCTATATACTAAATCCACATTTGCTTTCAAACTGATAAAAATACTTCTTTTAAACCACGTTTTTGTGACTCAGCTGTCTCAGTTTCCCAGTTCATAGAGAACTGTTATCTGTGCAGGTTTTTAATATTATTTAAAAATGAAGGCAGCTCACCATATTTGGGAATAAAGGAGGCTTGGAATAATGTGAGAAAGTGAAGGCAATACAGCCATGGGTGTCTTCATTAGAGGAGTCCCCTGCAGAAGAACTGGATGCCGTATTTGATCCCAGCAGGGTTTGCACTCCCATGTAATGATCAGCCTAGGACAACTCCTTGAACTAGAGATGCAGAAGGCTGTTTTTGTGGGGAAGAGGCTCAAGACTAGCATGAAGGAGGATGCTTTTTTCACCAAATGCTTCTTACACTTTTTTATTTAGTGGAGCTGAAAAGTTGAAAATCCATCCAAGCCTGTTTCTTTTGCTTTTAATCCTGGGAAGACTGTATCCATCTCCAATGGATGGCTCTTACTCAGCGCTCAGCACAGCACCGTTTGTCCCCTTTATTATAAGGTAAGGTGATTTTGTGGTGGTTTTTTATGTGATGGGAGTTCTTTTTTGAATCTTTGGAATTTTTTTAATAAAATGCGTTTTTAAGCTTTCCTTCAGTTTTAATTCTTAAGGGAAAAACTGGTATCTATTGGTTGGACTTTCCTGTATTATTAATACTTGTTTTGGAGAATTAGAAAGAGTAGCCGCTTACGCAAACTGTTGTATGACTTGTTTGTAAATCTTCATCTTCTTCTGCAAATGCAGTATGGCATCACTGCTGCCACTGAGAGGGTAGATGAAAACTGGTGAGCTTGACAGATTTTAGCAATGCAAGATCTGCTGTACAAGCTCCTGATGGTTTTTTTCAGTCCTACAGAATGATTGTTTGTAGCACATCAGTGCAATGACTAATATATTGATTTGTAGATGTGTGTATGTATCTCTCTCCATATCTGTCCATATATATACCTAGCTAGATAAAGATATGGATCTGTCCTTTATCTGGTATGTTTGAGATAACTTTTCAGATATTTATACAGTGTAACTTTCATTTATATGATGATTACAAGAAGATATTCAGCAGATATTGTGGTACTCTGTATGCCTCCAGTTTGGGATTGGGAGTCTTGTGAGGGAATCAGGGCTGTGGTGGGTGAGGAGAAATGAGCATCACCAGTATTTGAGAGGAAGTCTTACTATCTGTGTGAAAGCTTCAGTGCAGTAGGGTGAGAAACTTCCGTGCTTAGTCTTGCTCCTCTAATAGTGAAACAGGACAAGGTTGTTGTTATCCTAAGATCTTCCAATTTTTATTTTAAACTACTGTTTATGTTAGAAAATAGCATCTCTGCTTATTTTTCTTAGCAGATATGATGTATCTCTTGCCTTTTATGATGGTTTTGAATTTTCAAGAACAAATACTAATTACCATTTTTTCTGAAAGGAAAAATCTTTTTCTGAAAGGAAAAAAAAGAGTTTTTGAATGTACTGTATTTAACAGTTAAATATGTTTGGCTTTCTGCCGTATCTAAATCTTAAATGCTTTTTGGGTAGATGTTTAAAACTATTTGTTACATCATTAATTGGCTCTGTTTTGATGCCTTTATCAATGCACTGGAGAATGCTGGGGTTTGTTTTTTTTTTGATATAATGTTTCAGCATCATTTTGGTTATTGCTAATAAATTAACTTTTGATAAACTTTTGGTTACAGCTTTTTAGTTTTGTCTTTGTTTCTGTTATGACCACTACTTTTTGCAAGGTACATACACCAGCAGAATAACTTTTCACACTTAGTTAGCTTCTTATCTTGAGGTTACTTAAGTTCGTTCAGAAGATGTGGGGAGAGAACCCCAATAGAGTCTTTTAAGAACCTGGAACATTTAAGAGACCTGTACTGTTGGACTTAATTTCCTTTAAGTGTGTTCCTAAAGAGGAATGATGCAGCAGATAAAGATGATGTTTTCTGAATTTCCTTTCCATTGATTTTGGCAGTAAATGCTGTGGATGCAGGTAGGAAACTAGCATAGAATTACCGCATATTTGTGACAAAAAAGTGTATGTGGGTGTGCAGACATGCATTTTCTGTCTGGTTACTTAGCAAAGTACTGAAATTTTTATGGTTGCCAGGGGACAATACCAAGGATTCTGCAGGGGTAAATGTATTTATGATATAGCTCAGTGTGTTGTTACTGGCTGTATTTCTGTCTACAGTTATCACACCCTTGTTCTTTGAATGCCATGACCGTTTTCTATTCATTCTGACTGCGTTTGTTGGAATATGCAGGGATGATTTCTCTTGGTAAAACAAATATGTTGCTATTTTCCCTTCTATTTCCCTTCTTATTTTTCATTCTACAATAGAAAATGAACAAAAATAAAATTGTTTCCTCTTCATTTGGTTGTTCTTTAGAAGGTGGTAATGAAGGTTATTGTGAAGTAACCACTTGGAGAGGATCAAAGAGAAGGTCTGGTGCCAAAGGCGCTGTGCACCAAGTCATTAAATTGTGTATATAAACTGTTTCTTTAAATTGCTCAGTGCAATGTTGTATTCTATAGCATCTGCATATACATGTAATTACATGGTAGTCCAGTGCATTTATAACATGTAATTGCCATGACATACTTCTGCCATGAGATTTTTGTTTGAGATGGTGTACCAGTGTCAGGGAAGGAACAGCCGTGCCGGGAGGAGAGAGGAAGGGTGAATGTGACCCATGACTGGTCTTGCAGGGCTGAGCCCACAGTGAAGTGACATTCATTTGTTGCACTGAGAAGATGAACAGAGTATTGTGTTTGCAAGTGAATGAGCAGTTCTGTGAACAAAACTGGGTTGAGCAGAAAGAATCCAGGTTGGGCTTTTGAAGAGCTTCACTTAAGCTCGAGTGGAATTTTCCATCTAGTGGGAGTAGAGCTGTGGTTGCTCTGACCGTGCCGAGATGAATTGCACAATATGAGCAGGATTAAATGCTGCAAGGACAAATCTCAATCTCTGTGCACATAGTTGTTACTCCCTGTTGAACTAGGACATTTGATTACCTATCTGCAGTTCTATTAAGCTATTCTTCCCCCTGCAGATGTTTTATTTGGAAGGGAAGACTTTGATTCACAACTTAATACCTCACTTTTTATTTTTTTTAAAGAGCTAGGTAGGTCTGTCTTAATAGTTACTTTCTAAGATGAAAGAATGTACAGCATGTTTTTGATTAACAAGGGAGCTAATCGGGAGGTAATGTTTTAAGTATGAAACAAAAACATAACCTCCCTTTTGCCTCCCTCTTCCTTTTTCAAAGACCTGTAATCTCTTCAGAATGATCTAGAATTGAGTTACCTTATGTCCTCTCGTACCATGGCATTGACAGAGTGTTTGTTTAGTCTTAAATGTTCTGGGCTGAATGCTCGGAAGGAGTAAAATGGGTATTGCTTTATTAACTTGGATACTTTTTCACTAATTGGAGTCTAGCTCTATTTAAGAGTGTGACTTCTTAATATTTAGGAAGTTTTTTTAAAAATTAGCTTTAAAATGTCAAACAGTATAAGGTTTTAAAACCATATTGGATGTATGTGCCTTGGCTTCCCCTTGACAGAACTTAATTCTTCATGAAATTTTCCTTTTAAAACTTCAGCAAATAGGCAGATTTCCAAGCAGTGCTGCTTTTAGGTGTATTATGTTGCAAGAAATGTGAACATCTTTCTGTGAAATTAACAGAGTTATGAAATAGACACTGTTTTCTTGGGCAGAATTTTGTAACTTGCATCTTCATGCAAAATGGAGGAGCTATATTCTGAAGTCCCGTGGTGCTGTTTCCAGTCAGGGACCAGAATAGGTGGCAGTGGGAAGCACTTTACAGCTGTCCTCTTTGCCCTTCTACACTTCTCCATCCACTACCCTGGACTGATAGGGTTTTGGTTTTGCACTCGAGAGTGTGTCATTAATATACAAGGATAATCACTGTGGCTGTTAGTTAATGATAGACACTAAGATGCAAGGAAAACAAAACCGTGTGTGGTGAGGAAAAATGTTCTGTGGGACGGAGCATTGTCATTTTTTAATCAAAAAGTTTTAAAAAACTATAAGCCATTCCTAACAGAGTGCTTAGAGAAGGAGAGAGAAAATTCTTATCATCTATGAGTTTTGGAAATAATGAGATTGATCCAAGTTTATTTTAGCTTCCTAGCAAGCAGAGCAGCTGACGGTGATTTCTGAGGCTCTCTGTGAGTTTCAGTTGTGTCTTACTATTTCATAAATGTGAGAGAGCTTACTTCTTAAGGAAAAAGACTCAGATGTAGTAGTATTAATATTGCAGAAGGTTGTGTGAATTTAAATTTTCACCAATCAGTAATGTTACTTGCATGTAGGTTGCTCATTTGAAAAAGTTATTCTTTGTTGACTTGTGCCTATAAGTTTGATTGCTCTGTATTGTGTTTAATTATGCTAAATTATATCCAGTCTGTCAGGTGACTGGTTCTGTTCCACTGTAGCCCTATGACAAAGTCTGTATGGGTTTTATGAGAATGGGTCTAAGGTAACATGGATAATAAAGTAACAAAATTCAAATGTAAAATCAATAGTATCTGTGAGACTTTGAGATAAGTTTTAGATTTTAGATTTAATAAACAGCACGAGAGACAGCCAAGTGGTGAAGTTCTATTAACAAGATGTCCTCAATTTGTTTGAGAAGAGCTTGATGGAAATCATTCATGTATATGTATTTTATAAGCTAAAATTGCTGTTTATATAAGTTGTTTAAATGCAGATTAGCTGGTGTTTGTTTTGTTTCACACATGTACAGTTATCTGTGTGGGTTTAGTGTATCATACTGTATCTGACTTGAAAGCAGCCATCTGATTTTCTGTGGGCTGAGCACTGGTATCTTTTGGTAAGTGGCCAAACAAGGTAGCTGACTAATTGTGCTAAGTGTGTTTCCTCTGCCTTTCTCCTCTTTCACCTGTATTTTAGTGTGACATGGCAGCACTAGGAGAATTAATGTTAAAACTTCCCTGGTTTCGACTGTCATTTCTGTAAGACTGGGAATCTTATCAAGGGTCTGATAAGGAAAGAGCTTTTGTGGGAATGCCTTTTCATATTAGATTAAAAGAACTACGTGTGTTTGTTGCGGTCTTGTATTAAAATAGCTGCTTTTGATTACAGTTGTTTATGAAAGCATCTCCCTGGGTTCCCTTATCAATTGCACATCTTCTCAGTCTTTGGTCTCTGTTTTTTTCAATTTGTTTTGGGGTGGTTTAAGTTACCAGTATTTGTTTAATGTAACTGCTCAGCATTATAACTGTCGGCAAATACTGCATTATTTGGAATCCCTGTGAGAATCCAGAGCCTGTGGGAGCAGGCTCTGACTCATTGGAATGCTCTGTCCTTGCTGGGGAAGCTCATGGGGCTGACCAGTCATTGCAAGATGAAGACAGATATCCTTTTTAGTATGGGCAAGGTCCCCAAAACATGGTCTGGCGTAGACATTTGGGAAAAAGGAGCAATGTGCACCCCTAAAGCACACTAAAATTTGTTTTTTAGATTTTTATTGTATTAAATCTCTTGCTTGATATCTAAAGTGGAAATTTTGCATAGCTGGAGGAGAAGGAGGGAAGGACAGGGATGTGTTTCCCCACTGAGCTTATCGCTCTAATGAATTGGGACTGTCTTGGAAGTCTTCCATTTCTACTTAGTCTCTCCTCTGTGCAGTCCTGATTGCATAGTGATTGATACTGATCTGTAAAAATATTTATGGTTCACTGTAAATATTTATTAATAAGAAGGGTTTCAGTCTTTTTCTTCCTTTTAGCATTTTTAAATAACAAATTGTAAATAGGCTGTAATTTTTTCCAATTTGATTAGGTTCAAATTGTAGTGCTAGAGATGAATGCAAGGAGCTCGATTGGCAGTAGGCTGCTCAAGACCCTCTGATCTACTAAAACTCTTTATTCATCTTGTGCATACAGTATTCCTGTCTTTTTTCTGAAACTGTGGACAGATGTGTCATATCCAAGTGGTGCTGATGGGAAATAACACAACTCTTAGGTATTCAGTATTAATTTCTTACTCCAGTTTTCAATGTGTTCATCAATCATTGGCAGATTATTGTCTGAAGCAGTTTAGGAAATATTCACAAACTTCAGGGAGCTGTCAGATTCATGGGAAGTAAAGGGTGACATCTAGGAGAGAGGCATTCATGAGCACTGAGAGTAACTCTCTTTTTCCAGTGTTGCAGACTTTTGAAGAGGACCAGTGGCTGGGATCCTGGGATAAAATTTGATGTGTACTTACTTGAAACATGATCCAGTAAAAAATATGATGGGGTGATGAACTGTCAACATATGATTGGTGAAGTAATTTTATTATTCATTTATGTATTTAAAATTAACCAGTACGTACTCTGCTGGTCAAGATAAGTATCCAAAAAATAACATTTAGCTTATTCTGGAAAAGTAATGTGCAGGAAGGAACATGAAAATGGAGGGAAACCAAGTATAATGATATTTTAAAAAGCCAATATTCTTTAAAAAGAACAGTCAGAGTTTGAGAAGAGTCAGTACTGGGAAGGCTTTTTAGCAATGGCCTAGATACTTTTGGTGGTATGGCTGAAAGGGAAGTGTCTTTGAGAGCCCAGATCCTTTGGATGTTTTCATGGGTCTGACGATATGTTTTTAAAACTGCTCATATTGCAGTTTTGCTTACAATCATCTGAAGCTTTGAAAATCGTCACAAGGTGGTGAGACTTGATTTTTTTCATTCAACTTCCCTTTCATAGAGTTCAAAAGAATGATAGAGTTGCTAAGACAGAAAGTAGTCTTTGTTTTGTTTTTTTCCCAGCTCTGGGTAGTAAGTGGTGTGTTTTTCTTTCTGTTGTTCTGCAGTAGTGAAACATCATGGTAACTGTTCACAAATTAACAAAGTAGAAATATGATTGCGAATGAAATTGTCTTTTACATGATCTTGAGTTAAGAGTAGGGTTTTTTTTTGTCTAGAGTGCCGTGAACTGAAATGGAGGCTCTGCCCTCATGTAACTTCAATAGATAGTTACGTAAACCTAGAGTCTACCTACCTTGACATACTGCTTGAGATTTCTTGACGGGAATTCAAGAACAGATGCCATTTCAGTTGTGTCAACATGTTCTGTAGGAAGTCTCCGTTTGACAAGAACATATTTCTGTTTCTCTGAAGTTTACACACTGTATTAGTAATAGTTTTCATAGACTCACATGTTAGAGATCCTAGGTGTTTTGGCTTGCTAAACCACAGCAGTTCAACTTTCTGATGTTGATTCAGCTTGGTATCAGTTGGCCACTTGTTTACATTAACCTGGACCTTGGTGACAAGAAGAGAGAAATGTCTATAATTTTTCCTTAGAAAGCCCTGGGAAACATATGGAGAAACAGCTCCTGGCAGAGCTTGTGGACAGCTTTCACAAATAAAAGCCTGTGTACTTTGCCTACATACTTTCTGCAGTATTTATGGCTACTCTGGTTCATTAAGTGCTTGTGTGGAAACTACTGCCCTTACAAAAACATAGGTTTTATCTTAATTGTCCAAGTTGGAAGAATAAAATTCTTAACACAATGTATAGGGAGACTAGAAGTTTGGGCAACCATTAACTTCACTTTAAAGGAAATAGATAAGAATTTGGAGGTTTAGTACTGCATAAATAACCTGAAATTAAATTTGGCTTGTTTCTGTCCATGGTTTTGCTAAAACATTTCCTGAGCTACATTTACATGTTGATTGTAGATCTAAAATCTCCAGGAAACTGTTGGTGCTTCTGTAATATTTTCCTACTCTACAGGTAAATATTGAGGAGCTATATCAAACCTCAGGTTTTTCTGTTTTTTTTTTTTTTTTAATCTTAATCTCAGGTTAAAGCACAGAAAATTATCTTCAGGCCAATTACAATACAGGTTCCCACAGAGAAATAAGTTTTTAAATTCAATGCTTTGAATACTTTAATTGCTAAGGAACACGGAAAAATAAAATGGAAAATTATGGTGTTTCCTTAAAAGCACAAACCAAGCAAATCAATAAATGAACAAAAGAAACTCTAGGTACATGTGTAGGAAATTATTTTTGATATTCTAGGAAACCTTACTCTTCCAGTAATGAATAGGTACTGTCCTGCTGATTCATCCACAGTATGGAAGTCCAGGTTAATTGTGTGGAAGCATAAGTGTATTTTTTTTAAATCCTGTTTTTGGACCTCACTTATCTTGGGAGCCTGTCACACTGCATTTTAAGTTGCTAAAGGTATTTCCTTTAGGAGATTATTTGAAGGGGAATAAATGAACTAGTATATAATCATGAGGAATGCATACAATGCTCTTGAATCTTAATATCCAAACTCATTGTAATAGGAACTGAAGCTGTTGCTAAATACTTTTCTCTCTGATCTCTGACCACCATCCATGTTTTTCTTACTCTAATTTCTTGGTATTAATTCTTGCTTTGGAACTGATGACATAACTTGAACTGTATAGCTGCATCATGGAGGAAAGATAAAATCTTCTCATACTACCTACCGTGTCTGTATAGAATCAGACCACGATTCTTTCTTACAGTGTTAGGACCTTGTGGCATAACTAGCTCCTCACAGATGTTATAATCACATAACATCTATGTGATTTTTATTTATTTATATTTTTCAATCATCTTCATCTTTTAAAAGCCCTGGTGGCTGTTAAAGTGCTCTAACCTGCAGGCAGAGGTGGTTGGTTTGAATTGCAAGGCCTTTCCGGCCTCATGCTGCACTCTTCTCTCAAGCTCTTTGTGATGGTGGTAGGATATGTGATTTGACTTAGAAGCTCAGAGGCCCCTTCTGCAGAACCTTCACTGTATCCCTCATAAGCAGTGACATTGTTAGTAATGCACAGATCACTGTGACCAACAGCCAGTAAGACCTGGAAATAGACATTCCTCTCCTTGTTAGTCCTTCTAACAACTGTAAGAATTATTTAATATAATGAACATATTTTCAGCAACAGGTGTA
This sequence comes from Rhagologus leucostigma, assembly GCA_013397725.1. Classification (NCBI taxonomy): domain Eukaryota; kingdom Metazoa; phylum Chordata; class Aves; order Passeriformes; genus Rhagologus; species Rhagologus leucostigma. The sequence goes on along the minus strand of VZTD01002399.1, from coordinate 1,832,307 downwards.
ATTTTTCAAATTAATTCTACTCATTTGTTTCTATGACCTTTATATAAAAGGTAATCCTTATTTGCGTTGTTAATTCAGGTCATATAAAGTCTGTTGAGGGGGAGAAATAAGAAAGAGTGGAAAATAAGCACATAGGAAACACCTGCAGGTTTGTTTTTTCTTTTCTTTATTTTTTTTCAAAAGAAGTTTAAGATATTATTATTTACAGCTAGTGTTCTGTTGTTTGTAGCCAGAGTAATAAATTAGATACTTTGATGTGTGCAGAGGAGTATGGAATCTTTGTGCCTTATGAGAGTTGGTCATAAATCACGTCAGTTAGGAGGGTGGTTCAGGATCTAAGTGTGGAAGCTGGAACGGAGCAGTGGAAATGCACTGAATTGAATCTGCGGTTACGCGGAGCGAAACCTTCTCAGATTTATTGACTTTTTGTTCTTGATCATGGACTGTTTCAAGTAAACATGTTTATATCCAATACCTCATGCACCTAGATAAACAGTACTGAGTTCAAGGTGAAATACTACAGTTGTTAATAGCCCTCAGGACTAAATAGAAGTATATCACATGAGGATTTTGCAAGTTTCGTTCTTGTTGCTGCCTTGAAATATGATAAAATTAGGTTGGCCTAATGTATGTTTTTACATGTGGCAACATTTTAGATCATTCCTAGATTTTAAAGTCTACTTATATCAGACTTGCACGTAAAGGTAGTGTCACATACCGAAAACACTTCCCCCTGCCTCCCCCAAGCACCTTTCGAATCAAAGGAGATGGAACAGTTTTAAGTGCAGGTTTGTACACGCATCCATGCTGTCCTAATGGATGCAAGACTCCATTGCTCCTATTTCCTGCAGAGAGGTTGAGCCTGCAGCAGATTTGAGTTGTGCTGTTGCCAGATGAAGCTCAGAGTCTGGATGGTGAAGTGGCCACATTTGGAGGTCCTTTTCTGCCAGGGTCCTGACAAGGCAACTGCTGTCACATAAATGAAACTCATCTCAGGGATGGCAGCGTGCTAAACTACTGCAAGTAGAGTCACGTGAATAGTTTCATAGCCTTAAAATGCTTCTTTCTTAAGCTGCTGGGTTTTGCTACAGATACAAAACTGAGTTACTGTGATTGCCGTAACTGTGCAATAATATTTCTTGATGCATTTTGTGAGATTGCTTCCCATAATGGTTGCTAAATTCTAGATAAAACAAATTTTTAACAGTAAAGGTAGTAGATTCAGTGTTAAAGTGTATGGTTTGGAGCTTGGTATAACAATGAGGAAAAAACTGCAAAATTGGGTTAGAATGTTATTTTTCTGTTGCTCACTTGTTTTATTTGCATTCAGTCTTTCTATCCCTATTTGAGAATTGATCCTGTTTAGTTTTATTTACAGGTGAGAGGTTTTATGTAAGTGGGATCCAGTAAAAATCAAAACTCTCTGTTCTAGGGTGCTGTTAGAGGATGGAAAAACTAGTGTATGTTTTGACATTCTCCTGGCAAACTTCTTGCATGATTCGGGAATGAAGTCAAGTGCCTTCAAAACCTGAGAGATGTACACCCAAGTGCCTTCAGGGTATGCAGAAGTTCGGGAATAGGTCACTAGTGGTGACTTGGCATGACATCTGGCATATGTATGTGAAAGAAGGAGTATTTTTGAAGTATTATCAGTGCTGTTTCTTGCCGGGGAGTGGGGATTGGAAACAACTGATTTTCTTTGAGTGTTAGGTTTAAAAATAAATAAATGTTTTAAATGAATGAGAAGGAACAGTAGGAATGTTAACCCATCTCAGATTTGGGAAGCTGTTTGTTGCTGTGAAATACCTTTCATGTGTTCCCATACATGTTCCTATAAAGCAGATACTTTATTGTTCCTAAACTTTTGTGGTGCCTTTGTTCCTTAGTACTGACTTCATAGGCTTGCTGTTCTCAGGGTTCCCGCTAAGGTGTCAGTCCCTGTGAGCGCCCTGCACCCTGTGCAGCAGCCCGGAGTGTGAGAAGTGTGCACGAATGTGCAGCAGGTGTGTAGGACAGTGGCAGGCTGCTGGCTGGGTTGCCCTTTGGGCAGGGAGGAGCTGTGGGATTGCATTTCCCTCAGGCACAGAAAGTTGCAGAGCCGGGTCCACAGCATCCTGGGGGAGTTCTCCATGACTGGGCACCTGTGTGGCTGCTCTGCGGGAGGATTTCGGGCAGCTGAGAAAATTTTGTCTGTAACGTGAAACTATTTTCTTCTTCCTAAATATAGAGCAGTCACTTCTATTTTCATAATAAATTTGATAAAATAATAGAGTGGAACAAGATTTGGAATGTAAAATACTGTATCTCCATATATATGTTAATAGTCTTTGATGTTTTTAGAAGACAAAAAAGTTAAAGTCAGGTTATTTAAAAATATTTAGTAATTCATTGCATTGTGTTTGAGGAGAAAGCCCCTTCTTGAAGCATGTAGTGTTGGATAGTACTCTTGCACAAGTTAGAGGAAACCCTGGCATTTTACCCATTTTCCACTCCTGTGAAGACATGTCAGATTCCTTGGGATTTGTAAAAGGTCGTAAACAAAATTAAGAAAACGTGGTTCAGCAGAGCTGGAAGAATGGTTGCAGACAATCACTTCTTAGGTTTCAGTTTACTATGAAGTAGAATTAAAATGTTTTTGTTTAAAAAAAAAAAAGACTTTTTTTAGGAAGATCTGATCTGAATTTCTTCTTGCACCTTGACAGTACAGGACTGAAGCTTTTGTTATGGCAGAGTCTCGAATTGTGACTGTTCTGCTCTAGCATCCTGTTGTGAAGGATGTGAAAAGGAAATGTAAAGATGGTCTTTGTAAAAATCATAATAGAACACACAACCTTATTTGCAAGGGTGAAAATTGCCACAAAAACGTGTTGTTCAGGGTGTAGCATAGCTCTCTTTGAAGGAGATCTGCATCTTTCAGGCATGCCATGGTGTAACATTGATTTCAGTTAAGACTATTTAGTTTCTTAGTGTTCAAAACCCTTTTAGTTGGATTGCTGGTTCAAGATGCAAACTGTCTTCTCTATTTCTTTGATGTGAAATAAAGTAATATAAATAAATTAATTTAAATAAATAATTATTTGTTATAAGTAATTTAAATAAGGTAAAATAAACTACTGCTTTGAGTATTGATTTAAATTTGCTACAGATACTTGAAGATTTAGAATACCTTTTCATTTAATTTAATTTTTAAATATGTAGGCATGACACTGCAGGGTTTTTTGGTTTATTTTTCAGCAGAGGTCAAAATCATTTTGGCAGGGGATAATCTCATCTACATGTGATGTTGTAAGCTGAAAATACATAGGAAGCAATTCAGGAAAGGGACGAGAGTATTGGAGTAGGGAAGGCCATCTCTCTTGAGTCATCACAGTCATCTGGGAGGTATCAGAGCATAACTGCAGTGGTACTGCGTTTTCCATCACCTTAGGACATTTGGCCTTTTATGTCTAAACCCTGTAGTAGCTTTCTCAGTTTTCTGGGTGGCTGAATTGTACCTGCATTACCAAAATTGACACGTGCAAGAATTACTGGCTTTGAAAGACTTAGCCTAACCTACTTAGCTGGCTAAGGACTCTTACTCACGTCAATTCAATGTAAATGCTACTGAAGTAGTATATGACTGGTTAATGTGTTATTGTGAGCCCATTCTATATGTGTTTTCGTAAATCTACAGCCAGTCGTCAAAACCTTAATTGCACTAAAAAATGAAAGATTCTTTTTGGCATTTACTTTATACAGAGTCTTGCATCTTAGCAGTTAATTTTAAATAAAAAGTCTTTTTCTTTTAGATACTAATTATGAATAATGGAGAATTATTTTCCAGTGTGTCTTTTACTTCCTGCCTTTAAATGTGTTCTAAAAGCCAGTGGGAGATTTGGCCCAAAATTCAGTTGACACCATGTTGTGTTCTCATGGAAACATCTGATTAACAACATGGAGCTAACAGTTTAAGTCAAACTCATAATACATTTGAATATGATTAGTAAGTAACATAAACATCAAGAAAGATATTTACAGGACTATACACTTACCTTCATGGCATAATTGCATTTTTTCCTTTTTATTTCTTTCTCCTTTATGCAAACACCAGAACTTGTGAATGAAAACAAATCCTCTAGCATAGCTCTAGTATGACTTATCTTTCTGGGCAAATATTCTTGCACTACTGAGAAAACGGTGTATCAGATTTGTGAGGAATATGTTTTAGTTTTCATTGTATTATCCTTTGTTTTGTTTTAGGCACCCCCGTGGATTGGAGCTGGATGACAAGTAACAGGTATTTCTCCTTTCTGCAGGTGTGGGCACTCCCCTGTGTACCGCTGCCGTGAGATGTCCGGCCGGGCCCTTGTTCCGTTCGTTATGGCCAATGAAGTTCCACACACAGTGCTGGCCCTGCTGCAGGGGCTCCCAGACCCTGCCTCTCATTGCATGCGACAGAACACTGTTCATGGAACCCTACTGCAAGTAAGCTTGGGAGGCTTGTTTTGCATTGATTTTCTTTGTTTTCAATTTGTGACGTTTTTGGTTTTGTTTTTTTTTTTTTACTGTAGGGGGTTTTTGGGGAATTTTTTGGTCATACTTGACAGCCAGATAACACACCATGAGTTGTGCTTAACATTCACACGTTGTCAAAACATACATGATGACTACTTTTGAGTTGATTCTGTCAGATGATAAATGTGGAATGCACATTTCAGCTGTCATTTGAAGGCAGTAAGCTGTAAGTAGTAACATTTACATTTCATATAATGTTTCATCTCCAGAGATTAAAGTGCTTTAAGAGCAAATATCCCTATCTGAATGTATTTACGGAGAGATCTGTGTGACTTGCCCAAAATGACTGAGCAAATCCGAGGCAAAGCTGAATTCCATGCACAAATAGCATTGTATATATATTCAGACTTGCTACTTACCCACATAATTATTTATTACTTCATTTGTTTTACCTGCTACACCAACAGCCTCTTGTCAGTGTGGTGTACAAATTGTGGTAAGGTTTATACTGTTGTCTTCTGGAAACATTCTGGAGTAGAGCTTACTTATCAGAAATTTCTTCATTCTCCATATATCATTCCCCTGGTTTATGGCAGTCAGTTCACTGTGTTTCATTTTTAAGCTATCGTGGTAATAAGTTACTGATTTTTATTGCTTGTTTTTCACAAGCAATCCTCCAACAAAGCCATATTGTACATGATCAGCTCTGTTGGTCTGTCATAGTTGGCAAACTTTCTAGGTACACATTCCCACTGTAAGCTGTGTGCTGGGGTGTGTATTTTTGTTTTGATTTGGTTTTTAATTGTATCTTTTCCAGCATATTATTTCCTTTTAAAATCAAGAGCTTCAGGAAATCTAGGAAATGAGTGAAGTCCCTCTAGAGCTCTTAATGTCAACTTTACCTGTAAAGGGTTTCAGGCAGTTGAACCTGGATTTGGATGATGATTGGTCACAGCGAAGGTTTTTGCAGGGTGTGGGGTGGGATCCTGCTCTGAAAAGTATTTGGTGCACCTGATACGTGCAACTGCTTGGACCTGTGAGCTGCTGTGTCTGTGTGGGAAGGGGGAGATTGCCATCCTCAAATTAGCTGTGCAGCCCTGCTGTGTCATAGCTCCGGAAGTGTTGGGAAGAGAGGGTTATTCCAACAGTGAGAATGAAATGCTTTCTCAATCCAAAATTATTGTAACTCTAGTTATGAGGATGTGGACTGGCAGTAGTGTATAGAGCTATTGCCTTCTTTTCAGTTACCTGGAAAAAAAAAATCATGGAGAGTGAATATAATAAAGAGCCCAAAGGATGATCTAATTTTTAATCCAGTATTGCTAACATGATCTTATACATAGGTGTAGGGAGTTTTCCATACCTGTGAGGTGGGAGATATTCCCAGGGCTTTAACCTGATTTTTCATCAGTTTTGAGCAACTACTAGGAGCTACTACCGCACAAGGAGAGACCAGTGCAGTCAGAGAATGATATTCTTCCAAAAAAATGTCAGTTGTACCATAACAGTTCAGAGGTTTGGTTTCTCGCATTTGGCTTGGGCTTTGCCGTTATTGCTTATGAATCGAGGATGCTCAAAATCTTTATTTAATGCTTAATTTAATTTAGTGTATGGCTGGCATGTATGGCAACTATCTGCTGCTAGTTTAAAGTAACAAAACATTCAGGAGTAATACTGTAGGGTGGCAAAGATGTACAAAAAATGGAGGCAAGGCAGTGGTGTTTGTTGTAGCTCTAAAATACAGGTAGTTCAGCCTGTAGTTAGCTTACACCTCCTGTAAGCAGTACAAAGAGGAAAGTGTTGCTACTTTTTAGAGGCTGCTGGATGCCTGGTTTCAGTTTTCTTTTTATCATTGCTAATTGGGACTTGCAAATCTGCTGGTAAGGCTCATTGAACTGCAGAAAATTTTGTTATGGGGACTCTTGGTTAAAGCACTGTTTCTCAGAAGGCTTACTTGAAGAGATGGTGATCTGGCAGTGTTCAAAACTGTTTGCTCTGCTTTTCCATGACACAGTGAAGCATTTATCATTCTCCTTGATATAAAACTAAAACAAAAATCCCTACTAAAAAGAGCAAGTCTATACAAAACTAAATAAAATATGTTTTTCCAGCAATACAAGGCCAATATCTTATGAAAATGCAATTCAGTAATTTCATTTGTTCAGTCACGTGAGAAGCTGCCATGTTCATTGCCCGAGTTTTTTATTTCAGTGTTCAAATACTGTCAAGTTCTAAAAAGGAAGGCTGGAGTTATTCAGAATTAGGTCACAGTGCCAGATGTAGTGAATCTTGAAGGTATGTTTCAGTTATGTTTCAGAGTTATGTAATCACTTCATCTGTTGCAAGCCAAATGTTAATTTATAGAAAGGTCGTTCAAAAACAGTTCAGCATGGAGTGCTTGTCCAGACATGGCTTGGTTTTCAAAGTGCTTAGATTGCCAAGAAGTGTTTTTTTGACCGTGGATGCATATGTGTTGTGTTTAACTTCAGACCTCTGCATTATGTGAAAACGTGTCTTTTTCTCTGTAGTGTTTTTACTGTGGCTCAATTTACATAGGAATATGAATCCATGAGGATGAAATAATGTTATGCTTTACAGGTTTTACAGAATAATTCTTTTCAAGAATTATCTAAGAGGTGTGCTGCTGTTCTGTAACACTTGGGGAGCTGATGATATTCTTCAAGAAGCAGTTCTGCATCATGAGCAAATGCACTGACTTGAATAAGACAACAAAAAATCTTTTCTATGCCTAAGGTTTTCTTTCTGAGTGCAGTTTCTGCTTTGCTCCATAATCCAAACTGGCACGGGTTGGGGGAAGGAAATCAAGTTTCTAATTCACAAGAAAATGCAGACATTTTGTACTAGTTTTCTTGATTAATGAAACATTTCTGGCTTGTTTTATTCTAAGATCTAGGCTTTTTAGCTGATCAGCTGAAAGGAAGAGTTCGTCCAGAGCTTTATGTAGGGACTTCTGGGAGAGTATCAAAATTTATGACTAGGGAAGCCTTTATGTTTGTGAATCTTTCTGATTTTGGCAGTTGCCAAGGAACTTACAGATATTTGGGACGATTGTGAGGTTTCCTTATCAGAGGATCAAATGTTCTTTTGACCTTCTGCCTCTTTGGTATTGGAATATCCGCAGTATATATTCCATCTTTCCAGAAAAATCGAGAAATTCTGAATGAACCGGGCAAGGCTGCCTTTTACCTTCACGTCCTCAATCAGTCATTCCTTGGTTGTGATTGAGTTCCAGCAGGGCACCTCTCCTTGTTGTTTCCTCTGCTGCTTTTATCATGGTGTTGTCGTCGGTGCTCTCTAGGAGGCCTCTAGGTTGCTTACACAGTGCTGTGTTGGTCACCCAGCAGCTGCCAGGGTGGTTGAAGCCCCCCGTGAGGAGCAGGGCCTGGAGACACAAGGCTGTTTCAGCTGTCTGTAGAAGCCCTTGTCCACTTGTTCTGCCTGGTTTGGCAGCTTGTAGCAGACACCCTCTGCAGTGTCACCCACACTTAAGTCCTCACCCGTAAGCTCCCAGCTGGCTCATCATTCATCCCCAGACGAAGCTCAGTGCGTTACAGTTGTTCTGTCACAGAGAGGTCAACCCCCATCTTCTCATCTTCCCTACCTGTCCTTCCTAAAGAACCTGCATCCCTCCACTGCATTACCCCAAACATGTCAGCTATTGTATCTTGTCTCCATGATCCCAGCAAGATCACAGACTGCATCTGCACACAGGCCTTTTAATTCCTCTAATTCTTTAATCTCTTCCTTTGAGTGCTTTGAAGTGAGGAAAAGTTAGAGGGACCCTATCATGATTTGTCCAGAAAACAAGGCAGCACCTTTAGTTCATCTGGTTGTGGGTTATTTATGATGATTAAAAAACCCTCCCAAATGCATAAACTTTCAGATTGGTTTGCCAAGGAAAGCAGATGTTAGACTTCAGCTTTTGTTTTTATCTTGTGAGAATCAGTTAACATGATTGATGCTGGATTTCAAAGCCTGTGTGATGTTCATAGATGGAGAATCCAGTTGTTTTTAGTACAGTGGAATAGCAATAGCATGACTGGAGCTTTCAATCACAGTTCTGCACTCATTAGTTTCCAGAAATCTTTTTCACATTTGTATACTGGAAAAATCTGTACTCTAATGAGAGTATATATACCCTTACATGCTGTTCATGTCAAGAACAATCCACTGGGCAGCTGCCATTAATCATGAGCAGATGTAATTACTGTTAAGGTTTATTTGTTTTTCAAATTAATGAATCTGCACATCAATTGACTCATTATCTTGTGTTTTATCAGTTTGATCTTCTTCACATTCACTTTGGCAAGCCTACAGTTATATATTTTCAGAACACAGGGGATTAGGTCAATGAAAGTTATTAAAAGAGACATTGTGTTTTCATTAGCTTGTCTGTGCCTTGTTCTGAAATGTTGAAGGTGGTGCCTTACTTTCTAGAGGTCTTTAGTGAGTTTATAACTACGTGCTGACAGTGTCTAGCTTGAGATTGGGATACAAACCGGTACAAAAAATTTTGCTTCTCTTATTTGGCCATTTTATTTGAAGAGCTTTTTACATTCCCTTTGGCATTTTTTGAGCACGGATTAGGAGGAAGGAGGATTCAGTGACTTTTCCCTTATCATTTGCTGCTTATGTATGGAGGGAACTACATGACTTTGTGTGCCTCCGTTTGCTGCCTCCACCAGGAGATGGATTGCGCAGTCCGAGATAAAGCTTTTCATAGAAGTTCCCGGCTGCCCATATCATTAAAGAACAGTTTCTGTCCAGAATCTGCTTTGTTCATGATGAGTATTTACATTTTTGATGGTACTTTGTACAAGCAATTGAACAACTTCATAGAATAAAGTAAAAAAAAAATCCTCTGCTGGTCTGTCATGTTCTTGCAGGTGGATCCTTCCTCTTGTGACTGGTTTTGGTCACTGCTGTAACTCAAAAGTCACAGAAATTCTGCTTGCTCTGCTGTGGTCCCTAGGAAAATTTCTCTCTATCCCCCATCTTCTCATATGAGGCCTGGCTGGTAGCTTCTCTTCTTGTCACTGCCATCTTCCCACTTATTCCTGTTACTTTGTCACTCCTACTGATTTATCCTGAGACTTGTTCCCTGAGCATATGCCAATGTTTTGCATTGCAAGAGAAAAACTGTATTCCTTCTCTCTGGGACTCTGTTCTTAAAGACATACAAATATAACTGGCAGATGAAATGGAGAATTTGTTATGCTTTGGTGCAGGGTTAAAACTTCATGAAGATAAAAATGGAAATTCAGTTATTTAATGTTGTTTTGAGTGTCATCCATCAACAGTCATTTGCTCTTCACAAAGTGTTATGCTTAATATTCAAACTTTCTCCAAACTGAATTTTTATCCACAAAGTTCTGTCGTTTCAGTTAGCTAAATGGGTGTTAGAGCAGTGGGCTGGTTCAAAGAAGTGTGTGTTTGTGTGCCTGGGGTTGGTTTTTCCTTGTTTTTTTGTTTTTTGTGATCACTAATTCAAACAGTTCTGTTTGGCATATGAATGCAAAGTCTCGTGCAAGGAATGTTGTTTTGAGATTTTGAATCTTTTTTGTTTAGTTTTTGAAACAAGCAGCACTGTTGCATCTGAAATCTAAAGAACAGACTGAGTCACATTGACTCAGTTGCATATGACAGAAATTAGACTTATAGGAGATACTGGGCTTCATAAATCTTTATATTATTTAACATTCCTTTTAAAGATTAAGCTTCCTACTGACTTCAGTGGGACAAGAAGTTGGCAGTTAATTTTCAGGGAATGGCATCATCTTATAGAACTAGACCCATCTTTCTGAAAATACTAGAACCTTTGTATTAAAAAATAATAATATGATTAAAGCACATGCATGGTTGCATAGTGGGATTTTCTGTACGGGACTTTTATCATAGCATCATAGAATTTTTTGGGTTGGGGGGGACCTTAAAGATCGTCTAATTCCAACGCTCCTGCCGTGGGCAGGGACAGCTTCTCCAGAGGTGTTGCTCAGAGCCCCATCTAGCCTGGCCTTGAATACTGTGAAAGTCATGTACTATTTCTTTTTTCTATTTCTGGAGTTTATTGAATACATCAAGGTTGGTGCAATGGTAGAACTTTAAATTATCTGTAACAACTCTTTGGATAATGCTGATTTTTAAAATCTTAATGGAGAGCTGGAAGAAGTGATTTAAAGAAGAAATAGTTGATTTAAAGGATAGTTGGAGACTTCATTAGAGCAGTAAGAAAATTAGGACAAGAACATAACCTCAAAACAGCCATACTTGGGTCATGTAAAGATTTGTCTGAGTCAGGGTGCTCCCTCCAACAAGGACTGATGGCACAAGCCTAGGAAAAAGAGTAAGACGAAGCAGCTAGAGAAACATCTGCATGTGCTGTCTCAGCTTCCAGCACTTTTGAGCCAGAGATGTATGGATGTGACTTTGTGGAAGATAAAAATTAAGTACATGGTTTTACTAATGGAAAGCAGCAATTCATGATGAAAACACCAATATGTTAGGTAGTTTAATTATCTGGCAGAGTTGTATTAAGACAGGTTGTTGTTGATAAAAGTAATGAAAGTGGAGGCTGCTTAATGAATGCAGATGCCTCTTTCCTTCCTTTGAGAGGAGGAGGATTTTGGCTGAAATGGCTCCAAAGGAAGGTCAGGCTTTAGGTATTTCAGATTGCAATCACTCTTGTGTTTTATGAGTTTAATACTTGAATACTTACTCAGAGGACTAAAGGCAGTTTAAATAATTTGAAAATAAAACATGGAAGAATGATGCATGAAGGAGAACTCACAGGCAGTCACTGGACCTTCTTTTTATTGGACTGAATAGGTAATAAAACCCCACAGACTCCAGTGACTAGGGTCACTAGAATATGAGGAAACAAGTCAAATATACTTTGAAGGTCATTCTTGGATGCTGGTCCTTGTTGCTGGGTAAAAAAGGGAGGTGTACTACTCATTAGTTTCACCTAAAAATCCTTTATGTGAATTAGCAGCCGTGTTGTCGGTGACCATATTTTTTTCTTGTTTTGTTTTGAAGCCAGAGGATCTCTAGAGTCTGAGAGAATGAATGGGGAAGTAGTGTATTGTTTACTTGGCTTTATTCAGTAGCCTAGAAACATCGACTATGGTGAATTATGTTTTATTTGTCTTGGCAGTAAAGTTTGAAGTGTAGCAGTTTAATGTTAGCTTATAAAAACTCAATATAGTAAACAAACCGTACATTATCTACTGATCAAAGAAATAAACCTGCTAAAATTAAATGTTTTCCAGTGAAACTTCCTTTCAGCTGCTTCTTTTCTAACCTCAGTTTTTAGTATTCAAGATAAGCCTTACTTTTACTATTAGTACAAACAGAAGAGAAATACTGATGTCAGGTTGGAAACATTCACTTATATGTAGCTGGCAATAACAGAACAGTTGTCTCATTTCTCTGTGCTGTAAATTTATATTGACTGTTACATAAGAGTACACTGATATAAGGAGGCAGTAGGCATTTGAGAACAAGATTTATATCTATAAATGCAACAGAAATGCAGCTGAGTTCCAGGAATGGGAGGAGGCAGTCTCTGAAAGAGAGTCATTGATGAGATTTTGCCAGAGGTTTTCTTTCAGCTGTTTTTTTAATTAAAAAAAACAAACCAAGAAAAAGACATGTAATATGGCTGATTGACTGGGCAGGCCTGCTAGTTGTACATTGCTTTGAAGTTGCTTTAACTGTAATTAGTAATGCTCCCAAATATTGTCTCTGACTTCCTAAGCCATGTCACCACTTTTCAAAAGGACACAGATATACATAGCTCTTACAGCTCTTTTAGGTCTTTTCAGTTCCTGCATCATTATTGAGTTCTTTCCTGCAGCAACTAAGGATATGCAAAGATGCTGTTGTTGTAAACCTTGCGGGGTCACATCTTCTAGTGAAAAAAAAAGCATGGTTTAGTACAGAATGAGCAACATTGATCAGTCAGTGGTAACAAGGCGCTGCTCTTTTTAACTGAGAGGTAACTCTAATAATTGCTCTGGGTTGTGCCAGGAAGAGCGCACCAGTTGCCCCCTCTGTACAGGGAGAGGGATGACTTGATGGATGCACTGCCTCCCTCTGTCCCATACCCTAAATTTTGACGCTTGTTACTCTGGTTATGGTAAGCAGTTGCTTAGAAAATGTTTTGGCCTTCCTGTTCCAGTGCAGGTAGTTCCACTCATTTATGAATAAAAGCTCCTGCAACCCTGCTCGCAGAGATATTGGGTGCCTGTGTGTGTGGCATTTGAGGTACCCTGCTTGGCGTTCAGTTACAGCCGTAAAGCATCGCTAGAGTTCACCTGGCATCTCTAGTTGTGTTCGAGGATAATTGTGCAGTGACTGAAAACACTGTCTACGAGTGTGGTTATATAAAACAACTTTGATTAGGTGTTAACAAAGAGAAATCCTCTTTATAGGTACGGTTTTCACAGTGGGTACATTATTTTGTCCTTAAATGATGGAGATGTGAGTAACAAATAACTGTCAGCACAGTGTTTTGCTTTTCATTACTTAAGTCTTCCTGAAGAGAGTTGAACTATTCTAGGCACTGGCTGAGTAACTTGATTTAGACCTCCCAGAACAACAGTTGAACTGTTGTTGAGTCTGAATTTTTAAGTGTTCAATTCTGTGCATATTTCTTGCACCTGTTTTGTATTATGAATCTATAAGTATCCCTCATGATTAGTCAGGAAAGCAATCCTATCACTCTGTCACAGGCAGAGGATGTTTTTACAGTTGGGAGGGGAAAAGTTGAAACTTGCAAAGCTTACTGAAGATATAATATTCTCCTAGGTGGTGCAGTGGATTAATTTAGTACTCCATGGAGTTCATTTTTCATCTCCAAAAACATGTTTTCCATCCCACCCGCATAGGATTTTTTTTCCCTTCCTTTTGATCTAGGAACCATGTCTTTAAAACTTTCAGAGCCAAAAGAAAGGCAGTCCTGAATACACTTTCTGGATATACTTTTAAAAATACCCATCCGTGATAAGTTCTGACTGCTTGAGGATGTATGAAAAATACTTTTGTACAGTGAGGCCTTTTTACTATGCTCTGTGTTTTCAGAAGTTCAGTCTATAGTGAGAAATAGGGGAAGGTGCCTTCTATGGTCTTTGGAAACTCTCTCAGCCTGTTTACAAAGGAGAAAAATATCCTCCATGAAATGAAGAGGAAGCTGGGAAAATGGGCTTTCGAAGGAATGCTGGGTGGGAGAACTGAATGAAGAGGGATGAGTGGTTTGAAGTGGGTAACTACTCAGTAAAGACTTACCGATACTGAAGGACAGGATGCAAGCATCTCAAATAGTGGAAGAAAAAAATGGAAAGGAAGAGAGGAGGAAAAACTTGGAAATCTAAGAAAAAGAGACAAAATAAACCCAAACAAGAATAAGACACTTTTCCAGTGTGTGAAAATTGATATCGAGAGTGTTAATGCATCAAATTAGAATTTTTTGAATTAATTTAGTGTACTTTTTCTGTCTTAACCAATTTAATGCATGTTAGTTGCTTTGCTTGCTTTGAATGTTTGTATGTCACAGGCATTTCTTGCTGTAGTGTTTCTTACTACTATTTTTTCTTGTCTTTATTCATTTAAGTATTTTAGAGTATCAGATTTTTGAAGTAGTTATTGTTGTGCCAAAATTTTGTAGGAACATTTTTATACATGGCTGTTTGACCTAAAGTGTGGGCTTTTTACTGATGCTCTAAATGACTGAATCTGAGCTAGGACATACTCCATAAATATGTTCCTCTGATTTGTTCCTCCAATGCTCTTTATGCATAGGCCAGAAAAGAATGGTAAATGGATATCCAGGCTTAGGAAGGCTTGTACAGAAATTTGACTGAATAAACTGCGTGGGACAGAAAGTTTATGTGGGTGCACGGTTAACAAGGAGAAGCTGTGTTATGGTTGTATCTAGTGGTGGAGAGTTTATTTGGAGGAGCGGGAGTGGTGCATTGCTGTAAGGTCAGGGGCGATGTGGGGAGCAAAGCTCTACTGAAGCACAGTTTGTTTTCCGCTCTGTAGTACAACATGCTCCCAGTTCTGGGGCATTGCTGCTAAACCCTCAACTAAAAGCCAGTGACACTAAACTGGGAGGAGCTGTCAGCTCCCTTGAGGGCAGAGAGGACCGGCAGAGAGGACCTGCAGAGAGACCTCAACAAATTAGAGATGGGCAACCACCAACTCTATGAAGTTTAGCAATGACAAATGCCCAATTCTGCACTTGGGACAGGGCAGCCCTGGTTGTGCGTATAGACTGGGGAATGAGAAGCTGAAGAACAGCTCCATGGAAAGGGATCTGGTCGACAGCAAGCTGAACGTGAATCAGCAGTGCCCTGGCAGCCAGGAGGGCCAGCTGTGTCTTGAGGGGCATCAGGCACAGCATCGCCAGCTGGGCAAGGGAGGGGATTGTCCCGCTCTGCTCTGCACTGGGGCGGCCTCACCTTGAATATTGTGTGCAGTTCTGGGTGCCACAGTGTAAGAAAGATACAAAACTATTAGGGAGTGTCCAAAGGAGGTCCATGAGGATGATGAAGGGCCTTGAGGGGAATCCGTATGAGGAGTGTCTGAGGTCACTTGGTCTGTTCAGCCTGGAGAAGAGGAGACTCAGGGGAGACCTCATTGCAGTTACAGCTTCCTTGTGAAGGGAAGAGGAGGGGCAGGTACTGATCTCTTTACTCTTGTGACCAGTGACAGGAAGAGGTTTAGGCTGGATATCAGGAAAAACAGCAGAGAGTGTGGTCAGGCACTGGAACACACTCCCCAGGGAAGTGGTCATAGCAGCAGCCTGACAGAGTTTAGGAAGTGTTTGCACAATGCTCTCAAGCACATAGTGTGAGTCTTGGGGATGCTCCTGTGCAGGGCCAGAAGTGATAATAATGTGGATTCTAAGTTGGGTGATGAAAAATGTGGCTTCTACTGGAGCTGCAGGCAGCTCTTGGACTTGCAGTACCCTGCAGAGCCTTCCTCAAGTTCTGGAAACAGCCTAGGTTTGGTCTAACAGCAAGGGGAGATGCTGAGAGGGTGAGAGATGTGTCTAAATTTATCACCTGTCAAGATCCCTCCTTTTCTCTACTTTACAAAAGGTGCTGGTTGTCTCTGGATCATCGGAGTCTCCTTGATGTTTGGGAGTGTGGAAACCTCCCCCACAGCTTTAAGCAACCAAGAATTAATAAGGCTTCTGAAGGAATGATAAGCAGCAGGTGCTTCTATTCTGCCCTCCCTAACTCCTTCTCAGGCTTGTGCCTCTATTATCTCTGCTGTTTCCCTTGGCACCCTTGCTATCAACTCCCTCCCACCAGCTCTTGTTTCAGATGTCTGCTCTTTTATATCTCTGTTCTGGACCTCATCCTCTCGTACAGAATAGCTCCTGTTGTGTTATTTTGTTGCTTATTGCACTGTAGTAATTACCATGCTGTCAGAAATGCAGGCCAAATGTAGCTGTATATTGATTTTACTCAGAAGTGTAAACTTCAGATTCAGTGCATCTTCACATCTGCAATGAATATCTCAGTCTCTATTTGGCAGGTAACCTCTCCGGATTGTAGTTGTTCATTCTGGCCTGTTTTTATTGGGAAAAATAAGCAATAGTTACTAATATTTTTTTCAAATATACACAGGTATTTTCACAGCTGCAGAACAGTCTTTGTGACAGAAGTGTGTATTGGGAAAGCTTTAAACCTTGAAAATCCGATTTGTCCTTTTTTGGTGCAAATGCATCAGCAGGATTAAACCTTCCTTTTTACTATGAGAACACTTATGAACTCAACACTTAAACATTTGACATAAATGGAAGGTATGGAGCATTTGTAGTTCATACTGAGTTTGATTATGGTTGAATTTTCTTAGCACCTTTTCTTCCTTTCAGCAGCCCAAATGTATGCATCTGTTTAGCTTTATAATACTGAATTTATATTCTTAAAAGAAAAAAAGTTAAGGTAGGAAAGCCAACTTTTTTCGGTCCCCACAAAACACTTCTATAGCAAACAAAATGCCTTTTATTTGCTTATCTCACATTCCTAAAGTGCAAGAAGTCTTTCATTTATTCTTCCAAATTTCTGACTGTCTTGTTTCGTTGGCGAAACAGACGCTGCTGGCAAATAAAACAGGAAATGTAAAGAGCACAATGTTCACTTTTTTTTCAAAGGAAATACAGGTGGAGCCATGCTTGAGTGAATGCTTGATTTTTGTACCTATTGAATTATTTTGTGCCATAAGAAATAACCTGGTAGAGCCTTCACTCTTTGGAATGAAGTCACTCTTGAACCCAAACCAACTCCAGACAAAGAAGAAAGGTTAAATCATATTGTCAGTGTGTTATGTGAAACACGCTATCTGCTTATGACTTTTTAGGTTATTATGTTAGTACAAAAGTTAGTAATATCAACATGAAAATATGTGTGTGCTCTGGTGATTGTGCTGTTTTCCCATCTAGTAAATACTACTCACTTCCAAGAAAAGCCTCAGGAAGATGCAGAGATGGACATAAAAACGCTCTGAAAGACTTCGCATATACATCCTGTTGCGAGAATTTTGTTAGACTTTATTTCCTGATGTAATGTCTAATAAAAAATCATGTGCTGTGTGTGTATCCTGTCTTGCAGCATAAAACTGCAGCCCGTAGAAAGTCCTGAAGCATTTCAAAAGGAAGGGTCTTGCTGTTAGCACCTTTGGGTACCACTTTCTTATGGGAGCCTTGTTGAGCACGTAGGATTTCAAACCTCCATAGTGGTACTAATATCAAAAGTGACCATAAATAGAATGAAATGCATCAAGGGCTTCCAGCAATAGAAACACCGTTTTTAATTTGCTGTTTTGAGACAATAATTTATATTTCTGAATTATCATGTTGTAAGATATTATTTTAAAATTAATCAAAATAAAATAAGTTCGTAGATATCAGGAACTGTTCTGACTATAGTTATTTCTCTTGGATTATTGCACAATAATTAGAAACATTTAAAAATTATGTTGCAGCATCAAGCATCTTCAGTTGTCAGAAGTGAAAAAAAGCTTATGAAAGCCAAAATGAGCTTTTTATGTTTAACTATTTTTGAAACATGCACAATATGGCCTCTTGGTACTCAGTGATCACTGATAAGGAAAAAAGTGCTATCTTTGAAACATCACACTGCCTTTAGCAATAAAAGGAGAATATTGTTTTCCCTAAAAAACCAGGAACTGTTGGTAAAAGTGGTAGAGACGCAGTGTTAAAGAAGGAAATGTAACTACAAAGTAATGTTGCTCTTTGAGTTGTTCCATTTGCGTAATTTTTTCATTTTTCTGAAAAGCCCTATTGTGCTTATAGGGAAGAAAAAAAATTTGTTTAAGTTAGTGTCTTTCGGACAGATACATTGAATATATAGCATTGTCATTTAAATTCAATTTGACACAAGAGTTAATAGTTCTAATGACATTTAAGGCTATTTTCAGTCTTGTATAATGTGGTACTTTGTTAACAGTTGAACAAGAAGTTAATTTCCTGTAAAGTTGAGTTTGTGAAGTTCTTTGATCACGTGGTCCGAATAAATGATCTCATCCTAAATACTTCCTAAATCAAGTTGCAAGTGTTCTTAAACTTATCATGTCCAGCTCTCAAATTATTGCAGCAGGAACTTCTTGGGTTTTTTACTCTCAGAGTGCAGTAGGCTATCAGATTTAACACTCTTTTCCATCAACTTTTGACTAGTTGAGTCTTGCTCATGTTTTTCCATCAGCCTTTTCTTTTCAGAGGAATTAATGTTCTATCCGAGTGTTATCTTTTAATTCAGTTTTTTATCAGTGATATTTATAACGATTGGATAGGACAACAGGAAGAAAGGTGTAGAAGTTGGGAGTCAGTCATATATTTTTTTCATTCAGTCAGTACATGAATGAGGCTTGTAATGAGGTTACCTATGTAAAGAATCCCTGGAGTTTTACACAGACAACTTTGTTGAATACCATTACAGCACCATGATTAGCCACAAAAATCCTCAAAACAGTTGCAGTGCTGCAATTATAGAAGCATAAAGAACTTCTGAGATGTCCCTGGATCATGCCATTTGGTTTTGGTGCCGTGAGCAGGAGGTGTTGTCACAGAACTGAATTAGACAAACTTGATTTGGGTCTTATTCTTTAATTAGCCTGTTGTCCTGTGAATAAAATGGGTTATTTTGGGTGACAAGTACGATATTTTCACAGTTTGTACAGTAACTAAAACAGAGGTTATGAATTTGAGGAATTCTTTCATTTCTTTCATGTTTTATAATACAAAACGTTTGTACACAATATTGCTACTGTATTGTGCACAATCCTGTCTGTAGGGCGTCTCTTCTATGTCACCAATAAGTATTTTATTTTTACATTTTAACTTGTTTAACAAAAAGCTTTTACTCTGTTGTTATCTGTATCTAGAAGAGAATTCATCCTCCTTAACATCAAGTAAATAATTTTATGAGTAGGTGGACTCTCCTTTTGCAGACAATTGATAATTTTTAATGTATTGTAAGGCCAACAAGACTGATAAAGTGCACAGAAAACGCGTTATGGTGTTTGGAGAGGGAAAGAGGGAAGTTGGTTTCAAATTAAGTTATCTTGTTTTTCCATGTGCAGTTAAACCATGGAATTGTGTGGAATTTTAGTAGACTCTTAAACTGCCTCTGTGGGTTCTCTTGCTTCTGGCACGTTCTTGCTAGTTCATTTTGTTGTCTTTTTTTGCCAAATTGAAATATTTTTAGCATTTGAGTTTATTTGAAGCAGTCATACTTCATACTGTTATGTGTGCTTTATTGTGGTTTTAGTTGTGTAGTAAATTTTACGGCTTAAAAACCAAAAAATATGCAGCTTTATGGGATGATTCTTCAACATAAACCATCAAGCCCCAGCATAATCTGTTGATAACCAGTGGATACTTTGTGATCAGGATTTAGGACAAGGTATGGAACAGACACCTCTAGGACTCTAAAGGATTGCAACACTGTGATAATGGAGATGCACACAAGATCTGTGTGATGAGGAGCCATTCAGTGTGTGGCACCTTTTAGCTGCTTTGTATCAGAGATTATGAACAAAGTACTGGAAACATGAGTCAGGGTAGTGGTGCCTTCCACTCATCTCTGTTCTGCCAAATTCAGACTGTGAAGTGACTTGAAACCACAGGCTCTCCCTGGATTCTGGTTTAGTTTATCTAAAGGTAGTAAAATGAAGTGTTTAATCTGTTAACTAAAGAAACTGTTGATTTTAGTGGGTGATGTTGCAATTGCAGCCGCTGGTAAAACACAGAAGTGACAGGACATGGCCTGTGGAGTGGTGGGTGGAGGTGAATACAAGCACGACCAGATTGCTACTGATTGCAAAGGGATAATACAGTGAAGAACCCATTGAGATACTCTTAGCACTTGTGTTTGGTGTTTATTTGAATGAAAAAGGGTATGAAGTATCCTGGTAGTCGCTTCCGCTTCCATCGCTGATGCAGAGTGGTTTTCAGCTGCCTTGAGCAAATTTGGCGTTTAGTGAAATGGGTGCCTAGCTGTTGCTCTCACTGCCAGTTTTGAGGCCTTAATGCCAGAGGATTTGTGTAGGCTTGTGCCCTGCAAACAGCTTGTGCACAGCAGTCCACATGCAGCTGATCATCACTAGTCCTCTGGCTGCTGGGTGTTGCAGCTGCTGCAGGTCAGCTGGTGGTCCTTCTGGAGCTGTTTCAGCAAAAACAAAGAAGATTTAAATATTTGGATATTACTTAAATTTATGTATTTCAATTTGATGTGACTGAAGGGAATGGGGAGCTTGCTTTCATTAGAAACCTGGGTTGGATGTCTGAAATTGTCAAACTTCAGCAGGATGTGGTGTTGAAAAAGTGGTGGGCATGGTAATATCTGCCATTGGCACCAGTCTGTTCAGAAGGCAGCAATGTCTGTGCAGTTCAGTATCCAAAGCTGAGCAGAGGGTTAAGCAGCTTTAAAAAACTGTTCTTAGAGACAGTGAGACAGCTGTACTCCTCTGGGATAATAAAATCAAAGGCAAGCATGTGCAAATACTGGAGAAGGTGGTCTTGAGTAAGGGAAAGTGTTGGAAGAACTTGCTTTTCAAAAAAATCATTTCTGCCATAAAAACTGTTGCTGTTGACATTCTCTTATGTCAAAAACACATTAATTGCATGCAAGTGGAAGAGAGAAGGGGAGAAAATAACAATCAAGAACAGATCTTTCTGACCGGCTTCTAATTCCTCTGAAGAGAAGAGCCCCAGGAAATTTCATCTCTTTACTTTGGACATTGTTTGTTACTGGTGAATTCACAGAGGCGGTGTTCATCTGCTGTGGTGCTGCTGATTGTAAATCAAAATGCATGATCTTAGTAGAGCTCAGAAAATGTTCGATAGCGTTGAGTTTGGCACTTGCTGCGATAGCGTAGGATGCTTGTTTGTCTGGGGAAAAAAATCCACAAGGCGATGAAACATTGTCACTAATTAAAATCAGGAGGAAGGGTTGAGCCGTTTGGGGGAGATGTAATCAGCTGACTAGTGAGATTAAACTTTGGGAACAAAAGGCAAATATATTGCAGGTAGAATTCCGAATGTTCAAAGCAGAGATGCAAAATTCATTAATAGTACTCTCTGATTATGCAGTTAGCCCTTTCCTTGCCCTCAAGTTTACCTTGGCTGGGGCACTTGCATTTAAATGGCACTGTGGAAATTACTGGAAAACATTAACATTAACTTGTTATTGTAAGCTGACATCATGCTGAGCCTGATGGGAAGTGAAAATTTATAAATAGCTTGTCCGTATGTGTAAGGCAAAAATCTGCTGATCTTCAGCAGTAGCATGATTCATGTACTTGCTGTAGTATAAACTTCATCTTGAGTTTTCTATGTTTCTATGAACTCAGTAGTTTCAAAAATTTTGAATATCGGTGATCCAAAGCTGACAGAACTCTGAGGAAATACTGTTGATATTTTCTGTGTGGTTTTGGTGGTACAATCTACATCGTACTGACACTTAGGTATTCCTCCCTCTGTGTTTTCTGGAGAGCCAAGTGCTTCCTAAAAGAGTACTTAAAGAATAATTTCGTCATTTGTTTCTCCCCATATAAATTCTCCTGCATATGCCTACTATCTATGAACTGGAACTTACAGGATCTGAGTTGTCTGTCTCTGAGATGCATCCTTTGTATGTTTCAAATAAATCACCTGATCTCTGTTTCCTTGCCTGCAAGACTTTATCCTGTAATCTTTTATTGTATGGGAGAGGGGGGGGTTTATTGAGAAACAATATGTGATTACATAAGTAAAAACTGTATTTCTACATCATTCTTGGAAAATAAAAGATGTTGTGTACTTCAGGGAGCCAGTCCTCTTTCCTCTCAGATGATCTTCCTTGTTGGAAAGTGCCTGTATCCACATACACCTGTGCTGAATAGTGCTGCCATGTAGTACAACGAGACTGAAAATACAAGAGGGCTGTTTGTTTGAGGATTATCTTTTTCCTCACATGTTACAGCTAAGTGGGATCCTCTCACGCAAATTAATTTCTAGATGTCACTGTAATAAAAGAAGAAAAAAGAAAGAGTTTGGTTTCAATGCACCTTCCTTTCTCCAGTTGTCCTGTGTACTGCTCTTGTAAAGCTGAAGTCGTTATTAATGTTTACGTTTGGAATTCAGTTTGACTTACCTGCAAGTTAAGCCCACCCATCAGTTATGCTGTCTAGACATAAAGTTACTTTTATTGCATGTTTCAGTTGTACGTTCCCTTTTATAGGGATAATTTTGACAGAGGAGAATTCTTGTGAATTCTACTTGTATTCAGCTGTGTTGCTGTGTCAGAGGAGTTTGGCATTTGGGTTCTGGGTCTGGGCACCAACATGGCTGGAGTTTGATGTATCTGCATAGCTGCAGGCCCCAGTGTCCCTCTTGTTACCTGCATCTAACTGTGTGAGAATTTTCCTTAAGGGAGGCACATTCGCGCTATTGTTTGCACTCACATAGGTGCAGCAGTCCCTGCCCTGGAAGAGCAATCAATCTTTCAAGTTCAGTAGGCTTTGTAATGTTGGCTTAGAGTTCAAACAAAAGAGTGCAATTGATAATTACTGAGTTCCTCAGATGCAGATGGAGCCGTTAACAGTGACAAAATGCTTGTAAATAAGCAGCAGTGGAAGGGAAGTTGATCCCCATGCACAGAGACATGTACAGTTATGACTGACAATGTATGAATGAGGGAAAGCTTTCAAAAGTTGTAATATAACCTTGAAAGGCAAAGCCCACCTGTTTTTTTTTATTACTATGGTTATAGCTAGCTGCAGTGGGACTTTTCATGTGTCAAATTGTTCTGCAGACTTTAAAAATACTGAATATTTTTCTTTTGTTGGAGAGAGACCTGTATATATATTTTCTCTTCTGTTAGTTTAAAATCATTAGTTGAGAGAAGTAAATAGTTTCCTGTAGCTGCAAGTTTTACTTCACTTTATTTTATAGTGTGAATTTGGGAACTAAAAGCATCAAATTGATATAGCTTACTTCTAATTATTTTCTCAGCTTGTGTGTTAATGCAGACATTCCTGAGGCAGAAGATCACCTCTGCTGAAACCAGCAGAGCTGCGGGGTCAAGTGGCAGTGTACTTTTGAGCGCTCTTGATAAACATGTTCATACTGTGTCTCTTACCGTGTCAGCTTCTTTGTGTCAGTGGGGTAGCTGACAATATTCTTCCTAATTGTAAATATCCATCAGTAAACAAGAATGTGTGCCTTGGTCTTTTATTTGCATTTGTTTCCTTCATATGGACGTGTACAGGAGAGCTGTTACGGAGACAAAGCCTGGGAAAAAATAATTTCGAATTGTTTCACTGCCACCCCCCAAAAAAAGGAAGAGGGAAAAGAAAGCTGGGGTGTGCATGTGTGTAGCTTTATATCCTTTGAGGTAGCTGGATTAAGACAGTGATGGGTGGGTTTTCAGGATAGCAGAGTATAGACTTGGAAGAAGAGACTTCATTGTATCCTTCTTGCTGTTTGTTCTGATCAGAAATAGAGGCTGAGTACAATTCTGAACTGCTTCCAGCAGTCTGGTGTGTCCATTTCTCTAGACTTTCAGGTTCTGGTTACATGCTGTGGGAAGATAATAGGGATGTTCGTAGAGAGTGGAAATGCCACCAGCTCCACAGTAGCCTCTTTCATCTCTGGTCAGGCTGGCTGGTTAGGAGGATGTGTGTGAGACCCACACAGATTTGCCTTTTCTTTCTTTGACTCATCAGGCAGATTTGCCTTTTCTTAGCACTGTCTGCTTATTGGGGTTTTCTGTTTGCTCATCAGCCAGTCCTTCTGGTTGGGTTCCTCTGCCGAGCACATGTACCTTTAGCTGAATGACAGCTTAAAAAGTATCTTAAATCCTAATGGTAAATAAGTCCTGATAATGATAAGGTCAGACCTCGTATCGGGTTTCTGTGTGAGTAGGCAAACCGTGTACTTCTAAGAGAAAATTCAGCTGGGTCTTCCAAGTAAAAATGAATCTGATCTTTCCTGGCAGCAAACTTCTCATTGTTTAGTTTTCTCCTAATGAAAATTTTGAGTCACATACACAAATTTTAAGCTGCAATTCAGTTTCATCCTGACTAAAATGGGAAGAAAAACCTGGAGGAAAACCTAATAAAAATTGTATTGCAAGAACTTTGATCTGTGAATGTCACATTTTTTAGGCTTGTTTTAGGCAAAAACGGGTTTACCTTAAATGTAGTGAACGCATTTTTAATGACGGATGTTTTTTCATATGTCTGTCACTGAGAAGAAAGCAACTTTGCTATTTTCAGCATCTTCTAACTTTCATTAGTTATGGCACATTCATAATTTTCGGATTATTAAATAGCTGTGTTATTCTTGCTGAGTTATACAGAGTTAACTGGTATTGTATTTTTATTCATTAATTTAGATCTTTTCAAGCCTTTTTTACTTCTTAATTCAATCAAAACATGCTTGCCTTTATTTTAATCAAAACAACTTTTAATTAATGTACAAACCCAGCTTCATGAATTTTGGTGGATATATTTGGAAGAAGGATTCAAGTTCCATAATTTCTCATGAATAATAAAGCAAAACTGGGTAATTAGATGATAAAATGTGCTGACAAAACAAAGCTAAAATTCTGGAAAAATTGAATTGTGAGACAGCTGTTGCTTTAAAGAAAGAAAAAAAATTTATACAGTTTGCATAAAATTAATTGCAGAGGGAAACAGTTGAACTTCAGACTGAGTTTATTAGTCCATACAAAAACAAATTTAGGGAAGCAATATTCATATGCAGTCATATAATGGCAGAAATAGTAATCTGATCTGTTAGTTGTGGAACTACTATTATGTAATGAAAGACTTCTAAGAAAGGAAATGGTAGGAACAAAAAGGGGATGATGCCTATAATAATTTGGTATATATAAATGGTCTAGGACTGTGAGAAGAATGATGGCTTTTCTAACACATTTGTTTGTGGGTGACAAGAGAATTGATAAACATTTGAAATTCCTCTTCAGTATATTGCTATTTAAATGGGGAAATAAATTCAGAATATTTACTCTCTCCCACAAACACCGGATAAAAACTTCTCTCGTAATTAAATACCTCAGGTGCAGAAAATCATTGATGACTGTAATAGAGTTGATCTATCCAGAGTTGCTAAACCTCAGTGTGACAGAGTCTGGGTTATGAGGACACAGGGCTCAGGGTGCCACCAGCAGTGCCTGGTGCAGCACCTTTGTGTCCCCTGGTTCTGGCCTCATTTTAAACTCTGCAATGTGTGTGGCTGCTTTTGTCTGGGAGATCAGCATGGACTCCAGGCCCCATGTTCATACCATACTCTCTGGCGATAAAACATTGTATTTCTTTTTCACAAATACAAGTTTTTAACAGAGCTGGGTGGTAAGCAGATAGTTATAAACTCCGCCATCTGTTTTTGTATGGATAACTTATTGGAAAACTGGGAGTGGTAGGTGAGGTTTTTAGTCCCATTGTAATTATCATACTGGCACTTTTCATCTTTAAGAAAAGAGGGGGATTTTTTAGACTTGTTTTTCCCTAGAGCTAATTATTGTAACTTTGAACTTTTTATCATACTAATAAAAGTGCCTTCACCTGTCACAGCAGCTTGACAGTTTTTATCTACATGGTTGTAGTAAAAAAAAATTGGACCTAAGTTTCAGAATACAGAGATAACTTGGGAGTTGTATTTATCACAGAAGAAGAAGAAAATTTTATCTGCCTTTAAATGAGAGAAGAAAAGACAAATTACGTTTGAGGTTTTTTTCACTAGCATGTTAATACTCAGGCAAAAACTTTTGATGGAACAATTCCAAAAACCCATGTTTAGCTTAGTAAATCTTCTTACTGCTGCCATTTTGCAAATGCCCTTTTTTTTTGCCTTCCCATGTTACTTCAACCTTCGTAGCTTGTTGAGTGGCGTGTTTTTGAAAGCTCAGTATTTACACAGTGTTTTCTTTCAGCTGCCGAAACATCTGTATTCTTTGTATTTTTTTAGGGAGTTAAAGGATCTGTGTTGAGAATGTAAAGTTTCAGGTGATGTCAGTTTGGTTTTTTGGTTTGTATTTTCTTTTCCCCCCAGTAAGCACTGAAATGAACACTGGGAGCATTGTTTCAGTCTTGCACTTAGGAATGTGAATATTTGTACTGTATACTTCATTTCGTCCAAACATAGCCGAGGGCATGCATGAAAAAGTTTTTATTGCTTTGAGTCATCTTAAGGGGAGGAAAGCTTAATCTTGCTACTTCACTGAGAAGTGTGCAACTGTATAACCTCCAGTTTTTAGAAAATCTCATTGTTTGAAAAAGGCACTTGGTACAGCAGCATGCTGAAGGCTGAGCTTTCTTTCAAATGCAAACATGTGCTCATGTACACCAGGTATCCACCTAATCATTGTTTTATGTCAGAAATTAAAAGTTTATTATGAGTTTCAGAAACCTTCGTTTCTCCCATAAAATTATTGCTAATGCTACAAAATGTTGATTTTACTTTGATAGAAAATGTGTCATGCTAGATCAACTTTGTGGCTATTGAAAGGTTGTGCTGTACTTGCAGTGTCTCTCTGTATGCAGGAGAACTCTTTGCATCAAAAAAAGTTTGCACTAGGTAAATTTTGTGTTTCATAGTTTTCCTCTGTCCCTATGTTCCTTCATTAATTGTGTATTTCCCGGCAATTCAAGCTGATATGGGAGCTGCTAAAGGTAATGATCTGCTGCATATCGTATCAAAGTTAGTGTGGGGGGAAAATTGTCTCTTCCTGCTTCTCGTGATTTATATTTTTGGCTTAGCTGATGTCTAACCATTTAAGTATTTGTTTTTGTTTTTAAAAAGCAATGTGCATTTTTTTTCACTTAATCATCTAAAACGAACACTTCAAAAATAGCAGATGTTATGTCTTAAGGCCTTCTTGGGTACAAAGAAAACACTCAACTTTCTCATGTCATGACAGGGCGACACAGAAGTCTCAGTGTTGCATCTGAAAGCACGCTTTTGGGTGGGGGATGGATGTGAACAGGACAGAAGGATATGTGTCCTGATTGACCAGTGGGGAACCAAGCCAGCTGTTCCTTTTTTTCTCTTTCTTCTCCCACCCTCCTCTGCTTTTTCCCCTTTTCTTGATGCTTCTACGGCTGAAAAACCAGGGTGAAAAACTGACAACTCCAAGGAAGGTACTGGAAGTCAAGAATGGCTGAAGAGCAGAACATGACTTCACTGGCATGCTGAATCCTTGGGTTTTGCTCATTAGGATATAGTGTCACGTGTGGGCTGGCTTGGTGGGGTTTGTTTGAGTTTTTTCTTTGTTATTTTGCACTAAATAGTCCTCTCATGGCAGATAGTTTTACCTGCAGCAGCTTAGGACATGCTGGCTCAGAGTTAGAACCTTGTGAACTGAGTGGTCTCGGAATGATCAGTCACTGGACACTGTTGCCCATCACTTATCCAAGTATCTGGACTTCTCATGGCTTGCACGGTTTTAACAACTCTTGCCCAGGTTTATGGACAGTCTCTGCTGTCCTGTTGGTGTATTATCCTGGCTCCTGAACAGCCTGGATAGCCTGTTCAGGAGCCAGGATAATACACCAACAGGGGAGGAAAAGTTTCCTGGGCATCCATGAACTCACCATCTTTAATGCAGGATTCCACAGAACTACAGACAATACCTTGTCACAGTGAAGTGTCGTATCTATTAGAGAGACTCACTGTCAGCCAGTAAGTCTTCATAAACCTTCCTCCACACATAGTGCAAATCTTTGGTAAAACTACCTTTAAAAAAGGAAAAAAATCATTAATATATTGCCTTTGCGTGATAAGAAAACAATGCCACATACACAAGGAACACCATGACCTCAGTGCATGTATGTGTGAGGAATTCAGCAGAGGATTTTAAATCATTTGTAGTATTTTGGACTTGAGGAGAGCCATGCGCTGGAAAGCCTGTCTGTTTTATTATCTATATCAAACAGTCTCATAAAACTTGCTACCTCCTCATGCAAACATTGCCTGTCTTGTAGTCTCAGATCATGGAAGCCACATGGAAGCCAGAGAACGACATATCACAGGTGATGGAAGTGAAGAACTACTGAGGCTACCTTTTAAACATTGCTTGGTTGGTTGCCTCTGGTTTTAGCGTACATGAAGTAAGGCTTTGTATAAAACGTGCTGGTGTTAATTACAGTTTCCAGTTTAGCTAAGGCATTCTAAAATCGCATGCTGAAAAAAGAATTTATTTGGGGAAAGCTTTCTAGGTGTCTAAAATTTGGTGAGGCTGAATAAACGATAGAGGGCTTGCAGTGAAATAACAAGAAAATCAGGATTTTGTGTATGTCAAAAAAAGTCAGAACAGGCTAAATAATAGTTGAATATTTTCTTTGATGGATGCCACCACTTTTCAAGAGTGACTCTTACGTGAGTTGCACCTTCTAATTCTGCTTCTTAAATACGGCTCGTTTCCTGTGATTTTTACCATCTGAATAGTATTGAAAGGATGTGGTTCATATAGAGAATTAACTCCAGGGGAGTTTTGGTTGCATTTTCAGTACTGAATTTCCTTCTGGGACAAATTTAAATCCACCAATTTGACCTCCTAGTATACACAGTTCTTTCTCTTTCAAGACCTTTAGCTTGAACTATCAAACTAGTTAAGTTTCCTCTGCCTCTACACAGAAGGCACTTGGAGAGTTATTTTCAAAGAGATTAAATTAATTTAAGCTTCTAGGAAAAAATATGATAGCTGCTTCATAATTGTGAAACAGATTTTATATTATTGCTTAGAGGTAAATCCATTGTCATTCCTGGAAATGAACAGAAGCACAGAAGAATAAAGTTGGAAAGTTAAGGCACCAAATGGTTTTCAATTAGCAGAGGATATAAAAAGCAATAAGAGCTTCTGCATAAATATTATTTTCCATTTTTGTTCTTTTTCTTCTATCGTGTATATGACTTAACAGGGGTTAAGGGCAAGCCACAAAAAATACAGAGAAATTATTAGTAGTGGCAGCTTAGTGCCTTGGTTTTCATGAAGAAGGTTAATTTGAGTAGGTACTTATATAAACCATTTTAGTAAGCAAACGCTTGCATAGGCAAGAGCACACTAAAGGAGAAGACTCAAGGCAGAGATCTCTGGTGACACTTTGAAATGTTTGCAAGCTTGCACTTCTGCAAAGCGTTTTGTAAAAAAAGGTGAAGATTCAAAAAGATCTTGGAAAGACCATCTTAGAAAGATGCTATCAACAAAATGATGTTCAGTTCAGAGGACTTAGGAAGATTTAAAAAAAGACAGAAAGAAAAGTTACTTCTCCAGGATGTGTCTTGCCTACAGAGCACCTGCCAATAAAAGGAGATGGGAGTTTATTTCATTGTTCCTGTCAAAGGGCCCCAGTGGGATCTCTGTGTTTAATAAATGCCTCACCAGGAAAAAATCTGGACTGACTGAATAGTGTCCAGAGAACAATTGTTTGCCGTGAGGGCAGGGGTGGGAGCAGACAGGAACACCTTACCTCAAGAGCTTGGATTTTGAAAGTAAAAGACTAGAGGAGGTTGCCTGCAAGTGTTCCAGAATCTGCTTTCTTGACTGTTCTCAGGATTAGGACAGTCAGGCATTTGTTTCATCGAAGAATGTTTAGACCCTGCCTCAGTGTTTGTATGGATTAGATAGTCTCTTGACATCTCTTCTGTTCTGTTTCTGTGCTTATTTGAAACGACTGCAGCTGTTTTTCCACTTGAATGATTTCACAAAAAATAACCCAGATGAAATTGTGTCAAGTTAATGCTATGTGGCAGTGTTTTTGTTTCCAAAACAAGCAAACAAACAAAAAAATATAACCCGTGGAGCAAGTGACAGCTGGAATGTGGAAAATCACGATCTGAGATCTAAAAATCTGGATACAAAGGTTTTTCTTTTCCCAAAGTGAAGTGAAGACCCCAGCTTGATCCATTAGTCATTAAATTGTCACTTTGCAAGTATGAAGTGCTAATGCTCTCACGTGTCAGGACTGTTTCCGTATAAAATGCTCACAATACGTATTTTCAGAAATGGTCTGATAATACCTCTTAATCTTCCTAAATTCTGCAGGTGGTCAGTTCCAGTAAATAATGGATGTACTTTTTCAATTTGCATAAGAAGCCCTTTCTGTAAATGTAATTTACCTGTGCAAAAGAACAGAATTTCAGATTTTGAGGCTGTAAGGCAGAATTCCTTGTGCTGAGTAAGATCTTTTCCATTAGGCTTCCCTACTGCACCACGCATTTCCATGTGTTTCCATTTAGAAATTACATCACCTCAGTGTGTGCTGTTCGCTTGCGTGTGAGTGGGGAAAGTTAAACCCAAGTGGGATGATAGGGGTGGTCACTTGTGTCAAGTGTGTGTTGTGCACCCTCTGCCACGTGCAGGATGGACACTACAGGGGCTGGGCTTGCAGAGTCCCTCTCCACTGTGCAGTTGGTATCAGCTTTCTTATAGTACCCAGTATTTTCATTTCATGCATAGATGACTATACTTTTTTTTTAAACAAATTTTTTTCTTAACACCTTTCTGTATATTCAATGCTACTTGGAAAAACCTGTTTTTAAATAGCAAAGAAGGGTTTCTAAAAACTTAATTTTTTTTGTTTTGTTAACTGTCTGACCAGAAAGCTATGGGTCTTGCTTGAATTCTTCCCTTCATAGCTTGGGTATGACTATTAGGCTTTTGAAACTCTGGAGGAGAAAGTGCAGAACCCCAGTGCAGGAGCTCAGTCTCCTCAGTCCTCAGAAAGGGAAGGCGTGAGCACCTTCCTGCTCTGTGAAACCCAGCTTCCCATGGTGTTTGACTGGGGCCCGGAATGAAGATCCTCAGGAGCAGGAATGAAGATGCTTTTGTGTCAGCACTTTAGAGTGGTTATTAGATGGTGATTCCCTTCCCTGTCTCCTTGGTTGTACTTGTACAGTGCAAGTAGCCCTGCTCCCTACAGTGTGCCAAGCTGCCAGTCTGCTCCCCAGGCAGTTTTGCACTGGGGAGCGAATGGCACAGCAAGAAAGTTGAAAGCTGAGAGATGCTTGAGTTGGAAAAGGCCAAAGGAGTGGTGTTCATCCAGCTGCCTTCTGCTCACTTCATGGAGGTTAACATCTTCCAGCACGTTCTGTTGTTTTGTTCTTGTGCGAAAAATGAATTTTAAAGATTAGGCCCCTTAAGGATTTAAGGATTCTATGTCCTGCAAGGCCAAGTGAATACATGTTTTTCCTTGAGTAATAATTGTTCATTTTGCAGGTGACTGTTTCATCTTTCGGTTCTTTGGAGGAAAAGCAGTGGCTAGAAACTCTTAGTTTCAAATTCAATTTTTTTTTTATTTAGGTTTTTCACTTGCTGCAGTCGTACCTAGAATCAAACCAGTTTGCTAGTTTGGACTTCCAGCAGGGACTGGGTGACATCATTACCTATATGGGAACCAAGCTGTGGCTAGCTAAAAGGTAAGATAAAACATGAAATACCTGATTTATAAACACAGTTTACTAATGTATGGAAGACTTGGTTGATTTTTATTATTATTATTATTTTAGCAAAGTGGACAGATTTATTTCTCTAGAAATATGTAAAAGTTAGATGCCTTACTGGCTTACAGATTTTTAATCAACATGATTTTTTTTTTCCAAGAGCAAGGATGAAAAAAACATTGTAGTCCAGTCATTAAAGAAAAAAATAACTGTGAAGGAACATTCCTAAAGAAATAGACATTTTGAAGATAACTGTTGCTTCTTGGCTAAGAAAAATACTTGACATATATGAGGGTTTTATGTTACTATTTTTCTGACTTTGACCTTTACAGAAAATTAGTAGGAAAATGTCATAGCAATTGTTTAAACTAAAAGTGTTTAGCTGCCCACAAACAATCCAAGATAGATTTGGAAACATTTTTCGTAAGTTCATCTTCAGGTGACCTACATCTAACTAGCCTTTCTTTCTTTCTTTCTTTCTTTCTCTCTTTCCCTTTTTCTCTCTCTCTTTCTCTCTTCCTCTTTATTTCTCTCTTTCTTCCTGTTTCTGTCTTTCTTGCCCTCTTTGCTTTTCTACTTTATCTCAGCAATTGCTTCTGAGGATTCCTACCCAAAACTCTAAAGGAATTGGTTGTGAACAAGGAGTACAGGTCCTTGCATAGATAGGTAACTGGGAATATCCCATATTTTGCACTGTGGCGTGAGGTCACCAGTGCAGCTAGTGTGGATCTCTGATAAAACCTGAGTAATTCTGTGATCATCAAAACCAAAATCCTTAGAGATTTGGAGAAAGGGGGTGTCTAGTTGGTGGGGGAAGTCTTTCAGTGTTAACTGAGTTGGGGTAATGAAAATAGAGGTGATCTCTATTCTAATAGAGCAATTACGGAAGTGTCTCCTCAAAGTGATGATATGGCAGATAAAACTTGGTGCAAATAATTGTGAAACGGTACTCATGAAAAAAGTCTGGATTTTACCTGGGGAAGGAGTGGTTGACCGAGCAGACTTTTTGTTTAGAAAGAATCACTTTTTTTCTTGGTAAAGTCCAAGAGGGGAGGGGGCAAATATCATAAAAAGAATGAAGAAAAACACAGAAAACACAAGTGTATTAATTTGTGTTGTATATTTAAATATTGTGTAAACCTCAAAGAAGATACAGTAGGAATCAGAAGCAGTGTAAAGACTGACAACAAGTATAGAACAGTTTCTACTTAGAGACTGATTAAATAGGCTGAGATTTTTTTTTTAATCATGTAAAAGGGACAACTGAGGGATGTGAAATATGAGTCACATAGAAAGGGACAGGAAATTAGCATCCTATCCAAGGTGGCAGATGTAGAAGAAACAAACTAATGAAGTTTTTAATGTAATTTTAATTTGGCTTTGGAACTCCTTGATATAAGATAGTCTTGGTTTTAAACCTGTCTGAATTTTTAAACAACAATTTAATGGAGTCATGGAAGAGAAGTCCAGTGAGGTTACCGAGTATGTAGACATCACAACTGGCTCAAGAAGTTCTTTGGCAACCTTGAGGGTTGAGGCAGAGGTTTCGGCGAGTGTCACTATTGTTATGCTTCTGTTTCCTGTGCATCTGCTCTCTGCTCCAACTGGAGACGTCATGGTGGATTTGGTGGACCTTTGACTTGAATCAGCGTAAGCATTTTTTTAAGTGTTTACATGAGAATGTTAATTTGCATAGCTAAATTAAATTCACTGATACTGTTATAAAGAGTAAAAACCCAAACACTAGAGACCAAATTCAGTAGAAAGATACTCATGGTAAGTAATTCAAACGTCTTTCTCTTGCAACAAATATGTAAAGGCCAGGCTCTGTTCATTACAGAATTTAAATAAATTCTGCTTTTGAACTGTTTTTTCAGAACTGCCCTTTTTAATACATCAGTCACATTAGTGCTGCCTGGTTGGGTTTTTAGTGAGGTTTTTTTTATTATTTTATTATCATCTCTGGAAAGGAAAACTTTTCAGGCCCTCTCTAAGAAATTACTGTGCACAGTAAAGGTATTAAGTATTTTCTCTTTCACTTGCCTGTAAAAATCACAGCTGTATGTGCTGATAGTAACTCCCTGTCAGCAGCACCTTATAATTTTATCAGTTTGTTGTAGCTTCCTTGTCATAGTCTTGCATTCTCCATAGTGCAGTTAATGCTATACATAAAGTGTTTTAGAATGTCCTTCTCCCCAGATAATAAAATTTTATATTATGAGCATACAGCCTTGCAACACTAACTTAAAGCATTGGGGTTTTAACAGACAGAAACTATTTTTGCAAATTTCTAATGTACTTTATCATTCTTGCACACTTTAAGCTAAGGTGTGTTTCCTTCCTTCCTTCCTTCCTTCCTTCCTTCCTTCCTTCCTTCTTTCCTTCCTTCCTTCCTTCCTTCCTTCCGTTCTTCCGTCCTTCCGTCCTTCCGTCCTTCCGTCCTTCCGTCCTTCCGTCCTTCCGTCCTGCCCTCTTGTAACTCTTACCTTTCTGCTTGAGATAAATGCATTCAGTGTGAAAAGCAAAGGAAAAAACCTCCAAGAAGCAACCCAAACAAACGAAGATACTGAAATGGATGGTGTTTTCTGGTGGTTTTAGTGTCCCACATTCAGCTGAATGGTAGTTACTTACTGTTGGTAGTTGAGTGGGTGAAGGTGAACAACTGCTCTGTGATGAACGGTGGGGTTTGAGAGTCTTGTTCTTGCTTTTCCTTTTTCTCGTTTTAAGGGAGTTTTAGAAGGTTGCTTGGCAACTGAGTTGTGAAACTCAGTAAGTCCATCTGTGTGGGTTTCTGGATGTTGGGAGAGCCTGTTAGGAAACCAGCACTTTATTCTTGCCCTGTTGTAGACTTCTTGGCGTGCATCTACTGCTGTCAGAGAGGGTGATGGCTGGCTGGACCCTCAGTCATGTACAGTCATTCTTACTTTCTGTTCAGGCAGTGAGTGAGCACCACAGAGAAAAGTTAATGAATGCGCATTTGGTTTTTCTGCCTTTTTCATAAGGAGATGATTTACCGTGTCACCAATACTGCAGGGCTGTGCCTGTTTCAAAGGAGGGTATAAGAGGCACTCACTATTAATCTTAAATGGGTTAAAAAAAAGTTAAAATAGGAGGAAAATGGTTTGTGAATTTGGGGAATAATTTCCGAACATCAGTTTTCAATCACATTTCTGTGCTAGTTCTGTAGAGTTCTTGCTGGTACGCTTTCAACTATGTACTTCCTTTGTACTATGGAACAAACTTCTCTGAGAATCTTGAATTACAAAACTTTGGATTGCATGTGTAGTTCTTAAAAATGAGGCTCAGTTGTCATGTGTGTGTATTTGGAGGAAAGATTATTGTTCTTCAGTGGTTTCCTGAACTGGGTGGGAGTTTTTTTGTTTGGGTTTTGGTTTTAGGGTTTTCTTTGCTTTTTCAGGGCCAGAATGTAATTTCCTTTCATCAGAATTTATTGGTGTAGAATAGCTCAAGATTCTATTGCACATTCTGTGTAATATACTAATCTCTTTTTTCTTCTCCATGCTACGACCTGATTTTCCTTTAGAGAATAAAATAATGGGTTACATTCCCCAAATAGAATTTCATAAAACCTTCACTTTTTCAACTGGTATTTTTTATCTGTTGTGAAGACAGACTTCTCATACTCATGGGCCGTGGTTGCTTTTTCTCCTTGGCTTTTTTTTACATCTTCAAAACATTAACTTTTTTGTGTATTCAGAACGAGTATTTTCATTTTTGATGTTTTGGTGAATGAGACCTGCCTTCTGTCCACTTCTCAAGGTGATGGTTGAATCTTTTCACTTAATTGTATGTTTATGCTTCACTTGGTGTTTTTTGTTTTGGAATATACCTGTTTGTTAGTCTAAAGTGGTTCAGTAACATTATTGCTTTCCTTCACCTTTGCACCAGTGTTAGTTTATTGCGTTTTTTGCAGACGTGGGAGATGCAGGGTGTTTAGAAGAACAGAAATTAAAAAAAAAGATATAAAATGTGCTTTGTTGGAGAACTTAGGTGATGGAACAAAGTAATGTAAATTAGTCTGATGAAAGCTTTTAAATATCAGTTTATCAAGCTAAATCTTTGAAAGAGTTCAAAGCTCTGTCACATGAATAAAATTTTTTTAAAAGTAGTTTTTAACTCAACTGCATACCAGGGAGTTACAAGACTAACTCTAGATGCCTTCTGCTTTACAAATACAGAAAGCTAGAAGAATAGCCTTTGGATTTGGTAATGTGTTGTACAGAAGTCACAGAAATATCTCTCTTGTTTCATCTGTAGCCTTTGGCATGGCAAAGTATTGGTATTGGAAAATTTGCGAAATCGTGTCATTGCACAGCTTTGCTGTACGATGCTGCTTTTCAGTGCTTTGAGTTGGATTTTTTTTTTTCTGCCTTCCTACTTACTGGAGACCACAGGAGGGGGAGAAGACTTTGAGGTTCTGCCGGAAGTCAAGTAACATGCTCTGCTAACCTCTAGCCATGTGCCGTTTCTTAGCTGAGAGCTTGTCTGCACTGGGAGAGTTTACTTCTAAGAAGGCTGCTTTCTTGAAAGTAACTTGTGTGGAACAACCTTGTGTAAAACCAGTTGGCTTTGCATTTTGCAAAGGGTCGCTGGTTTGTCTGGAATGGGCCACCTACAGTGCGTTTATAACCCAAGTAACCCGTGCTCTGCAGTGCTGCTGCTTACAGCTCTCTGCTTTATGGTTGGCACTATTAAAAATACAAACAGGTCCTGCACAAGACTCAACCTCACACAGCAAATACATGCAAAAGTTATTTAAGGCACAGGCTCACAACAAGGTTCACTGTTTGCTGAGATATGTGCTGCTTGGTTTTCCCCTGGCTGACTCTCCGATGATCCAGCTATGACTGCTTTGAACGAGGAAAATCTCATCAGTATTTTATAGCCCTACAGAGTATGGTAACTTGCCGAGTTTTGATGGCCATGGCACTCCATCAAGCCTGTAGTAGCCCTTTTCCCCTGCTTTTGGCAGCACTATGTGAGTGACAATAGGCAGATGAGCAGTCTTAGGTCCTTCCTAGAAGGAGGTTCATGCAAGGTACATTCAGGCCATCTGTGCAGAAAGCAAGAATGTGGCCTCCTTGTGGTTTCAGGACTTAATGACTCAGACTGTAACCTAAATATGCCTTTCTTCTCATTGCCTCTTGGGAGAGACAGCAGTAACTTCTAGTGAGCAGATTGTTACGGACAAAACAGTGGCACATGCAGGCATACCTAGGCAGAGGTGCAACATGCCCATGACTCTCTGCAGCTCTGCAAGCATCCTCTGTGTAATTTTTGAAGTGGTCCTTATGTGGGAGTTGGAAGTGGTTTTTTGTACTTTCAAAACAGCAAGAAGGGAAGAAGTGAGGAGAATGTAAGGTTATCCTCCTTGGCAGAGAAGTCCTTCTCTTCTTTTAGTGCTCTTGCCTCTTCTTCTTCCACTGCATCAAGACGAACCTTCTTGTCCTTCCAAGGCCATGTCTGCACTTGGCATCTTCCTGTTCTCTAACTTTTCCACTTTTTCATTTCTATCTTTAAAACCCACACGTTTTTTTAAGTGCAGTTAATTACCTTTGTTCATTAGTGGTCTGTATGCATTGTACAGCCAAGTTCAAAAGTTGAAAATAATTTTAATGGTTGAGCCTTTCTCTGTGGAAGTTTATTTACTAGGTTTCAAATTGAAAACTTAACTTCGTGTCAGCTGGAGCAGTAATTCCTGTGTGTACTCTTGCACACACGAAACATGAAGGGAGATTTTTGTTGTCCTGTTCCAGTTGAAAATGAAGTGTACCAGTATGAACAGCTCACAGAATCACAGAATAAGCTGAGTTGGAAGGGACCCATGAGGATCATAGAGTCCGACTCCTGGCCCTGCACAGGACATCTCCAAGAGTCACACCGTGTGCCTGAGAACATTGTCCAAACACTTCTTGAACTCTGTCAGGCTTGGTGCTGACTCACCAGTAATTTGTTAATCTGCACGTTCTAACCCATGGGCCTTGTTTAGCCTCATTTGTCTTTGCTTTTGAGAACAGTCATAGCACGGCATTGTTCATAAATGTATTCCTAGAGGCATTAATTTAAATCTTACATGCTTTTAGCAGGCTGCTTTAGGTTTCTGTGCTGCTCCAAGTCTCCTCTTTCACCAGTTTTGGTAACAGTATCATTATCACGGCTACAAACTATTTAGGCAGTTGGTGATTGCTGGTTTTGGAATACCCACTTTGGATATCAGTAGAGATGTTTGGACTTCAGGCTGAAGATTAAGATGTACTTTGCATAAGATAAAATAGTCTTTGACTCTGGTTCATGGGTATGCTCCTAACTTAAATGTGAACATTCTGAGAATATTAAGACTTGAATGAGGTTGTTTGAGGTGTTCTCTCTACCAGTGCAACATTTGGAATAGACAGAAACCTATTACAGATTTTGGACATAAATCCTCACATCTGAAAATGCTTTTCAGTAAGTAAACATAAGAGTTTTCATAGCTTTTTCTTCATAAGTAAGCCCCCTGATGTTAATTGTGTAAAATTCATTAAATTTGCCCATGGGATTAGTTTGACCTCTTAAGTTTTTTAGGATGTTGCTCGGGAATCACATGAGGTTCTCATTAAGAGAACAAAAAAGAGAACAGCCAGGATTATTTTATCAATCAGGTATGCTAAAAACAACACCAAGAAAACACAGCCTCTCAGTATCATTCACCAAGGACAGCTGGAGCACAAATTAATTTTTCTTAATAGCTGAAACTCAGGATGTTCTTGGTGGTATCACAATGAAAAAATAATTTGTGTGGCTTCTTTTTCAAGCAATAAATTCTCTGCCTTTACCATGGAAACTAATAACAACATAATAGTCTGGCTTTGAGGGTGGTAGAAAAACTTAAATCACCAGACTAGCAACTCCCTTTGGAGACAATGCCTGCTATAATGCTGGATGAGCTGTCCCTGTAGAATGGGCGAGTGAGGGGACTGTACACATGGTAATTACTTGGAGAAGATCTCAACAGCGTCAAGTAGGCAAGCAGATGCACTGTTACTACTGTTTGTATTTCTATTTCTGTGCGGGTGTTCCTGCGCTTCCAGGAACCCAGCAAGGTTTACTTGGTAGTGCAGGCTTCATCATTATTTTTTTAAATGCTTTCCATTAAATATAGGTCTGTTGGCTGTGATGTTCATTGATGGGCTGGTTTTGTATTACATGGTTAAAAATGCTATGGACAAAGTTTAATAATTAAATCCATTATTAATGTCTCCTTAAGAAGACAAGAGGAAGGCCATGTTGATTCAGTGCTACAGATGTGGGCTCTGAGAGAAAATAGATTAAAATATGAATGCTGCCCTCTAAACAAATACACCCCCAAAAACCTCAGTCTTTAGAATACTGCAGAATTTGAAAGCTAATAACCAAAACAACAGGAGAAGATCTAATCTTTTAATCAGCCACTCGCTGTATGTGTAGGAGTGATTTCCATAAGCTTTGTCGCCTCCATAAATGACAACTGATCATTTACCAGATCACGCTGCAGGTAAAATGTGGTCAGTACAAAGCCAGCTTGGCCTGGTTCATCAGCAACCCTCCAAGGATAGAGCTCCCCATGGACAGCCCTCTATGGATTATATAGAGTTGACTGTATCAAGACTTAGACATCACAGATGATGCACTTTAGAAGATATTTTAGCTGACACAGAATCTGGCCACCTGAAGTAGGAATACTTTTGGAGGTTTGCCATTCTTCAGCAAAGAGTATGCTGGGAGTTGATAGAGGGGGAAAGATACACTGTAAACCCAAATTTTAATTGCCAGTGTGCTACCTTCAAAACCTGAGATTATGGAAGACAAAGGCAGAATGAGAAGCTCGTCATAGGAAGTTGCACAGATCCCGTCCCCAAGTACCAGCTGGCATTATGACATGTTGGACTTATCAAAATTCTTTCCTGTGTTTATGTGGAGCTAAAGATGAAATTCTAGTCTCAAATGTTCGTAAAATTTTCACTTACCAGAAATGTTTATAAAGTTCAGAAATGCAAGAATTTGTGTGATAGCATCCTGTGCATTAACTTGAATATGATGTTCAGGAAGCAAATTCTATCAATCTGTTGGAATCAAAAACTGCATGTAATACTGGTGGCTAGAAAGTGGGAGAATTTGGGGTTTAAATTCATCACCAGAAAGCTGATGTATTTTCTGCCAGCTAAAGTATGAATTTCTTTGACAATTACATGTTATTTACACAGAAGAATAGGGCACTGTTTAGTAATTACAGGTTTTCTTTTAATATGAGACTTTTTCTAAAATGCTATTGATAAGTTTAATCATAAGAACAGGTCTTCTTTCCAGGAATTTTAGTCCTTTTCAGCCTTTCCAAAGGCTCCGGAAACATACAGCATTACAGTAAGAGTGACTTTTTCGTTGAAGACCAGAGAGGGAGTAGGCAGTTCATTTAATTAATTGATCACTTTGAAAATTGAAATGAAAACAGTCATGCAAGTCATTAAGATGAATCTCTTCTTCTTCACATGGTAGCTGTGAATTGACCTTTGGAGGGGTTGCCCTTGTAATGTTGCCAGCTCTGGTGTCTTTACCCTGATGCTTAAGAGTGTGTCATGACGTTTTTGGACAAAATACAAAGATTTCCAGGTGACTTTGTAAGTTGTATAATTTTGACTGGAGTTCTGCACCAACTTGATTCATTATCCAAATCTTGTCATCAAAGTTCGGAGCTGAGATTAACCAATCTGAGTTGCTAAGAGTCACTTCAACACTATATTAAAATAATGTTGTCTGACACCCTGTGTAATTATTGTTTTACTGTGACCAGACCTGTAATGTACATGTTACATTGTTAGGAGGAAATTCTATTTTGTTAGTTGTTTAATAAATTTATATTCCCATTTGAGAAATAAGATTAGTAGTTAAAAAGATTCATAAAGCAGCACTGGGTGAAAGATTTGCAGTCTTTCATACTTTTCTAAAAGCTTGGAGACTGCAAAATGCAGAGCTTTTCTGAGACCTCTTACAAAAGGCTTTAGAAATCCCTAAGACAGCTGACTACGCTAAGATACCTGTAGCTAACCTCATCCAAAAGAGAGATGTTATGGATTTGTATTTAAGAGACATTAATTGTTAGGTTGCATTTGAAATTTCTTAGTGCTCATTGAGAGTTTAAGGAAATATGCTTTGATTTTTATGTTGTTAAATATTTAGTAAATATTGTGAGTTGCTGTATATTAAATAGTGCTTGTTCTGCTAATAGTTTTCCAACATCTGTTTCCTAATGAGGAAAAATATGAGCAAAATAAACTACCTCTTTGGAAAACATTGAATTTCTAGAATAACCAAAAGCTAATGTAATAAACATTAACACGAACTGCTTTGATTTCATAATCACTAGCTTGTATCTGTCTTATTTATGTAACAAATGC
This sequence comes from Rhagologus leucostigma, assembly GCA_013397725.1. NCBI lineage: Eukaryota > Metazoa > Chordata > Aves > Passeriformes > Rhagologus > Rhagologus leucostigma. The sequence goes on along the minus strand of VZTD01002399.1, from coordinate 1,791,387 downwards.
AATAAATTAATGTTACAGTTGTTGTTGCTCATCTTGAAGTGAGGTGGAAAAAGAGAAATGATCCAGGAGAAAATAACTGTCAGCTTTTTAAGACATCTGACTGAGTGTCATTGAAAACTGGGGGTTTGAGAAGATAATGAGAATCTGCAGAAGTTGTGCATCAAAATCCTTTGGTACTTGCTATAAATGAAGGGATATTGGCATCCTGACTTTACTACAGAAATCTGGGTGGTTGATAATGGCGTCCTTTAATAAGTAGAAATGCTTAAGGGCCTCTGCCAACCTTAGTGATTAGAGAAGCAAGAGATTATCTTTTTCCCAGTATTCTGACAGAATTGAGGCCAAATGTGTGCGCTTTCCATGTTCTTTGCTCCTTGTTGTTTCTCTTGGAAGCCAAGGTAATTTGCTCCGTAATTCATTAATGTTGATCTTGTTTAAATTAAACAGTAATACAGGAGAAATTTAATTTTAAGAGTTAAGCCATGTGTTCCTGATAGAGTTGAAGCCATGTGTGTGAGCCAAGTACCCAGGAGGTCTGTGACCACATATTGCTGATTTCTTCAATAAATGCCAGTTTGGTTTGCATTAGATCTGCCACCCAAGATAAGCAAACCAACGACTACTTCAAATTCAGCATGACTTAGCTATAAAAGGTGAATCAAACATTTAAAAGATAATATTTGTAGAGCTCCAAGCTGTGAGAGTCTAGGATTGATTTCAGTTGCATAGACCTAAGCTGCAATCAGTGGTACTTAGAGGAGGTAAAGGCAGAGCAGAAATCAAAGGGGTACTAGTGCTACTGTAGGTAGCCAAAGCCAGCTGGAGCAAACCCCAGTGTTGCACATGGAGCTTCTGAACCTGCCTTCTGAGTCTGATTTACATCTCCAGAGAGGGAATATCTCCTGAAGGGTATGCTTCCTCATTCACCTACCAGGCAGTTCCTTCTTGAAAACAAATAGCTCTTTGTTACTCTGGTCATATAATATTCTGTAAGTGCTTAACCTAGGCCTCTTCAAAGGCATGGGAATGGGAGCCTGTGAATTTTAACGGACCCTTTAGCTCCATTAACCTTTTTCTTTGAAAAAAAGGTCCCTGGACTCTTAACGGCTAACAAAAGGTTTCCTCCTGCAAGTGCCTTGAACTCTTTTTAAATTTTATATTCACATGCCAGAATTGAGAATGCAGTTACAAAGAAATCTGTCTGTTCTATCCCCAATTACTTGTTCCGCATTAATGACAAGAAACTGACTAGGTTTGGAAGACTTCTATTTTCAGGATCTAATCCAGAAATCTGCTATGAAGTGTCAATAGTATGCAAACTGGCACCTGTGTTTTCAGATTTTCTAGTGTTCAGCCAGGCCTACCTAAAATCGTAAGAAAAAAAAAGACACTTATTTCCCTCATACTGAAGATAGTGTTAGGCTAGAGCTTTGGGCAATTACAAAAAAAAAAAAAGGTGTAAACCCTTTAACTTTTTTGACTTGTGTTCTTTCAATGACCTTGTATATTCTGTGGAGTTCCGTGGTCGTAGAATCGTAGAATCGCCTGGGTTGCAAGGGACCTTAAAGATCACCTAGTTCCAACTCCTCTGCCGTGAGCTTGGGACACCTTCAACTAGACCAGGTTCTTCAGAGCCCCATCCAGGCTGGCCTTGAACACTTCCATGGATGGGCCATCCACAAATCCTCTGGGCAACGTGTTCCAGTGCCTTACCACCCTCACAGCAAAGAATTTCTTCTTCATATCTAATCTAAACCTTCTCTTGTTCAGTTTGAATCCATTCTCCCTTGTCCTATCACTACAGGCTCTTTCTTGCAGGCTCCCTTTAGGTACTGGAAGGCTACAGTTAGGTCAACCTGAAGCGTTTTCTTTTTGAGGCTGAACAATCCCAATTCTCTTAGCTTATCCTCACAGGATGATCTAGGGACACAGCAGCTCCTCCCATCATCGTTTCGTTCTCCTTGATTAAATTAGAATTAAATTTTCTGCACCTTATTCTTGCTAAGTAGTAATCTTTTCTGTTCCTGCCTGTTGCAGGAGTCTTCTTGTCCTCTGCCTGGCAGGTCCAGTCTGTGACAGTGCTTGACACATGTTACTCAGGGCAGACAGCCTTTGACCTCTCTTTGGTCAGATGTGTTGAAATATTCTGCAGTATTAGCTGTTTGTGAAATGTAAGTCAGCAGTTGCGTGTGACCTGATTTTTATTTCCACCTGGACAGTCAAGCTCCAAGTGAGAGCATTATGAAGGAGTACTAGAAAGTGTGGGACAAGCTCCTAAGTGCAGTAAGATTCCTGGAGCAGGCTGGCTATAAGCTCTGTATCCAAACACAAAAAGCAACAAGTTGAACTCCTGAAAATTATGGTTTAAGGCATCTGGGCACAATATGTGGGGTGGCCACTGGGTCTTTGGTGCCAGCTCTTTGACTTCCAGATGTGCTGTTGTTACACTAAGCTACTGGCTAGCGTAGACAAAGCATTGCTTTAATCAGGTATGGATCTGTGCCCTGGCATCACTAGCTTGCTAATTATTAGTATAGATGTGTAGTAGTATGAATATTGTTTTGATAGCCATTTTATATTTCTGTGTGGATATATCCTTAGATAGGAGAGTCCTAACCATCTCTATTCCATTCAGAGTCATGTACAGTTTATCATCTGGAGCGAGCATATGATGTATTTGTTTCCATTAATATCCAGGTTGGAAGGGAATTGAAATAATTTTTGGGTTTTGGACAGAAAAAAGGAATGCTGTTCCAGATGTCTGGAGCTCCCACCTTTGCTTCTGCTGTGACTTTCTTGTTTGGAGACTGATTTCCTCAAATCTTGTTTGTGAGAACACCACTTTATTGGGTATCAGTGTTAAAAAAGAAACATCTTGTGCTATTCCCACTCTTGTTGCTGAACTTGTACGCGAACAGGTCAAGTTAAATACGGTGCAGTGCATCATTTGAAATGTTCAGCATATAATTTTTGGCTGTCAGGTCTGTTATGTAAATCACAGTTTGATTGTCTTCAAGACGGAGCTTTCTGCTGCAATCTGAACAACACTGAAATATCTTGGTTTTGGAAAACTGAATTTCCTGTTGTGTCCGTCTGGCACATACGGATGAGAATTCACTAGCATCACCAGAGCAACAGAATCAGCCAAGGACAAACGTTTGGCATGTTTTATGCTAGAAAAGTCTCATTTCAAAATCAAAACATGCATATGCACATACTTAAAATGAAGTGGTAACTGCTTAAAAGCTGGACCAGGATAAAAAATATGTCAGCGTTGCTGTTGCCTCTTCTTCAGTAAAAGTTGCATCAGCCATGTTTCGCCCAGGGCACAGTTTGTATGTTGGAAATTTTCTTTTCCACTGAAAACATGGAATATTAAGTGAGTCCTCCATTTTTTGTGGGAGCTGAAATGCAGTAGGCCCATTATGTTCCTCATATTGACTGAAAACTGCTGTGGCTGCTTTCATCCATTTGTGAGAGACATCTTGAGGTTTGTTTTTCTCCTGAGCCTTTGATCAGTCCCTCTTTTTCTCATGGGTTGAGCTACCAACTCCGTGAGTATTCCTGGTGGTGTTTTCACACACATTTGTGAAGAACAACTTAGGCAGCAACTGGATACCCAAGATACAGGAAAGATCTTTGCTTAACCAGGGTGGATAGAATTTAAGTCTGCCTAATATGACTCTTAAAAAATAGGCCATATTAAAATTGCTTTGACTTCTTAAGGCATTGGTTCTTATTGATGTGCATCTTCTCAGCAGGCAGCTTTTAGCTATTGTGCTTTAAAGGCAAGTGGTAGCAGGCAAGCATGAAGAAGTTTGGGGAGGTATGAACCTAGACTACTTCACTACTAAGAAGGTGTCCAAAAAATCTTTCTATGCGAAAGGAGAAAAAAACTCTTCTGCAGAGAGATCCTGGTAGCATATATTCTGCTCTGTGTTGTATGGATGCCTAATATTGTAGACTGTAAAAGAAGGCGTAAGTATTTTAGGCTTCTTGCGGAGTTTATTACTAAAGGTGAGAGCAATGTTTCTGGTTAAAGTTGTCTTTTTTAACAGGTTCGTAGGCTAATTCTCCATAGGCAAATACAGCTGCCAAACTATGTAAGAACTTCAAACCTTTCGTTTTTATGTCATGATAACATATCCTACTTTTTTTTTCTTGAATTTTAAAGATGTTAGAGTTCAGAATGCTTGTTGGAACATTTTTAATTAACAATTTTTGGAAAGAGTTTCAAACATCAGATAAGCATACAAAGAAAGTGCCAGATAAAATAAAAATGAAATACTGAACAGAATTAGTCATACTTCAAGCTTGTGCTGCTTGATTCTGAAAGTTTTTGTTTTAGTACAAGTCCCATTGGGCTCTTCAGAATAATTTCTCTTTTGAACTAGATTTCATGTTTGTTCACATTTTAAGTTATATTTTAAAAAATTTTTCATGGCTAAATATGTTTCAGTGATATTAATACAAAGAAAAATGAAGTTGTTAACCTAATTTTATTTTTCTAATTGGAGAGAAAATAGATGTTTGTCACTTGCAAATTGAAAAGGTAGAGCAGAAAGTAGCTTATTACCAGTTTCCATTATATGCACAAAATCCCAAATATTCTTGTTTGGAAAAACAAATGCCTAATTTTAAAAACATGCACACCTCTGGTCTTCATCAGAACAGTGAGAGAGCTATGGTCATTAAAAAGGTGTAGCAGGTACCTTGCAAGGGAAGTTTCTCTTTTATGAGCTGTAACAGTAAGAACTGAAGATTTCTTTTTGTCGATGCGTTTAGTTACACACATCTATTGCTACAACAAGCTGGTTCATCCAGTAATAATGAAATGTATCAACTGCCATTTAGAGGGATGGCTGGAGGAGGAAGGTATTGCCATTTTGCAAGGGAGTCTGTCACTCAGAATGAACTAGGAAGCGAAGCTTAGATAACTTGGTCTAATTATTTGATATATGCAGTCTAATTTGACCAGTAGTTTATCTTCATTAATTAAAATAGACACACCAAACTAGTTTGTTTTACTGCTGTTTCTGAGCATAAGGTTATACGGATTTAATCTTTAAAACTTGGTTTTGTTTTTTTTAGGCTAAATCCTTGTTTGGTGACCAGAGCTGCCTATCTTGATGTCCTTGTGATGTTGAGTACTCACCTGGCGAAGTTTCAAAAGCAAGGTAAGTCAAATGTGCTGTTTTATACATCGGATTTAATATCTGTATCTATTTCTGAGCTCTGTTGAATCTGGAGAAACAGTAGTATATTACTTATGCTCAAGGTATCTACTGACTTCTGTAATCCCTTAGTTGCTTTGTAGAAGAAGGCCCTTTATTCTGCCTTCTCAAGAGCTAGTCCTAGGTTTTGTTGAGGAGAAAACTGAGGTGCAGCTCCATGACCGGACTTGAAGTTATGATCTTGCAGTATTCCTAATCCTAGAATGGCTACCAACAAAAAAGATCCTCTCCGTGTTCCAAAATGTTTTTTTGATCCAAAATCCAGCTCCTGGACTGTTGCTACTTACAACCTTTCCAGAAAGCCACAGGAAATGTTCCTTCATGAGACACCTGAAATAGTTTCAGGGAGAGTGTTTCCTCATGTTTAGAAGTTTTATAAGAAACAGCTCTGAGAGGTTCTTTTAGTTTCTTTTTTTAATTTTGATTCTTTATCAATGGGAGTTTTTTGAAGGACCAGTCAGAACTATTGGTTTTAATGTAGATTATAGTTTGCAATGGTACAAAACAAGCTGTAAACAATAAGAAAAACAAAGGTATGGAGGAAGGGACACCCTTTCACGTGTGGCAGTGTGTAGGCAGCTTTCAGTCAGCTGTAAGTAGCTTGCTTGTGGGCCTGTCTTGTTCATTTCTCATGAACAAGTGAGTAATAAATTACCTTTTCAGTCCAGGAAGGCAATTAAAGAATAGTTCTGTCATTTCATTAAAATTCTTAACACTGCATTTAAGTCACTGGAGCTGTTCTTTATTTCAGATAGTCATGTTGTGGGCACTGTTTATTTTAAAACCAATTCCTTTTGTTTTTTTTTGCCTAGACCTTTAGTTGACGTGGTTCCATTCTAATTCTAAAATTGCTATTGGTACGATTTCTTGTGAATGTACAGTTCAAATAGTGATAGTTGTTAGGAAAGCAAATTGGTGATGAACATGTCTGAAATTAACTTCTTCAGACAGGTTGCTGTGGAACTAGCCCTTACAACAGAAGGACAGACATACAGAGGGTATGTGACAGGTGACTTCCATTATACCAGAGGAACAGGGGTAGGGTTATTGGGAACTCCAGGAGATGAGTCTGATCTTTCATGTCCTCAGCAGAGTCATTCCTCTCTCATGGATCTCAGGTGTCAAGATATGCTGTTCAATAATGGAAATTACCAGCTGATTTCGCATTGTAGGTCTCATTCTGTCAGGCACTGCCCACTGTTTGTGACTAGGCAAGGGCCTCGTGCTTTATAGGAAGAAATGCACCACCTTATTTGAAGCAGTTTCAATATAACATGTCTCTGGGGATAAATTTCGTCCTGGCTCTTTACTGGGTTTTTTGGGGGTAAGCTATATCTACCATCAATAATTCTTAAATTACAATATCTATTTACTTATTTTTGTTATTACTACAAAATAAAGCTTTTTAAATCCTCATATGCCACTGGCCTTAGTGATAATCCTTTACAGTACATTAAAAAGTCTAGCTGTGTATCACAACTACAAAATAAACAAAAACAACCCCCAAAGCCTCCTTCAGCCATATTTGGGCTCATCACCCTTTTACTTTCAATACTTTTTAAAATATAGATCCTTTTGGGAAGATTAATTTTTACACTTTTTTAAATCATGAACCTCTGTGCAGCTCCTTGTAGTATGAATCATCCTGGTTTTTCTGTACTCTCTTCATATGAAGTTTTTTTCATCTTCTAATTATTCTTGTCACTCACCCCTCGGCTCTGCTTTTTTTATTTTCTTTTAGGAAGGAACAGCCAGTACTCCAGGGGAGGGCTCCTAGTTTTGCTTACTTAGTGGGCATTGCATTTCCTTTATCAGTCTCTTTCCTATTTCAGTTATTCTTGGGGTTTTTTTGTCTGTTCTGGTTTTTAAACAATTGCTGCACAATTGCAAAGGCTTTTATAGACCTCTCCACACCAGGAAACTCCCCTTCTTTTTTTTAATGCCCCTGACTTGTGAATAGCCCTTTGAGCCTCAGGGACTGCACCATGCTGTGGCTGGATTACCAACTGTAGTGAATTCATTTATTTTTCAAAGCTCATGTGGACTGTACCAAACCTGGGTGCTGTGAAGTACGATTGCTGCAGAAGGAAAGCAATTATTTTTGCAGATTCTCTCTGCTTGGGGATAGGTCATTCTTTTTTTTTTTTTTTGCTTAAGAGTTTCATTCCTACATAGGTTTAAAATTACATACTTTAGGCAGTGTCTACAGAGAGTGAAAACTTAGGCTGAAAGTACTGTTTTGAAAACTTGAAGATACATTAGGGACAATTTTACATATCACAGGCAAGAAGCCCGTCTGAAAGGAAGGAGTAATGTGTTTATATTAAATAGAAACTGAGTGTCCCATGACACAGTAAGAGAAAGACTAAACTCACCAGTTAAAACTGAATGTTTTGAGTCTCCCATTTAAATGTTTTCAAGATACGATTATTAACTGAAGCATTATACTTTTCTGAGATTAAATATCTTACTCATATGTGTGTATCTCTGGTTATGAGCCAATTTTTCTCAGTTCTAATCTTGATTTGTAAAGTTGTTTCAATGAATAAAGGGTGAGGGACAAATCCAAATAAAACTGTTTCTTGATGTGTTTATCTAAGAGGCCCCAGGAAGTGCTGTATATGAGTTCCAGGCCACAGGCTGAAACTGATTTTCATCAACAGAAATGGGAATGCAATGTAATGAGCCTGCAACTGGTTAAAATCAGACCACTTCTAATTGATTATGCCTGTCTAAAGAGGCTACAATTACAAAGAGGGTTTCAGAGTACAGCTCTGCCTAGGCCTTTCCTACATTATGATTATTTTCTGTAAGTGATTTGTTGTTTTCAATTAATAAAATCTGTCTCTTAAAGTGCAGGATAGCCCTTAGGGAATTCACTTCACAAATTCAAAAAATGTCGGCTTTAAAATGTCAGCTAAGGAAGGCAGGGAGTAATGGATACAAAAAGCATCTTGTCCAGCTAAAAATTTACTGCTGGTTAAGCGATGATTATTTCTCTTAAACAAAACAAAAAAACCCAAACTCCATAGTTATTCTGATTTGCTGGACTGGATGGAAGTGTTGGCTGATTCGTGTCACTGGGAAAAGACAGTTTTCTTTCCTTGAGGTGATAGGCAAAATCTAGAACTTTTTTCCCAGCTCCTGATGTGCCTGAGGGTTTTCAGATGTGCAGAGACAATACATAATGCCAAGACTATAAAACCTTAAAAATATTTTTATTCTGTTATCAACTGTGGTTGGAAGCAAGCCTTAAAAAAAAAAAAGTTAAAATATAAAAATACTATTTTTACCTTTATTGAGAGTAAAGAAAGTTCCTACCAGATACAGGATTATTTGATGAGCTAATGTCTATTGTCACTATTAATAATTATTAATAGCATCCAGGGAATTTGTTCTTGCAGACCTCTTTGATATGTTTTCTCCACATTAACTGTTTTTATAGACCAGAAATCACAGATGCCCAGGGCCTTTTCATTCTAATGGGAGAACAATGCAGTCCTCTTGCAGAGGATATTCTGGCACTTATACCCTGCTTCAAACATTACAGGAGGAATAAAACAACGTTTGTAGGCATAGTGGGGTGGGAAAAATGACCCCGAGTCCAGGTGACAACGTGTCCAGCCTTAGCTGTGTGTATAATTATTTGCAAATTCACAAATTTTGATCAGCAGGAGTTGGAAGCAGAGGTCTGTAGAGCTCCAGATCCATCCGTGTGTCTGAGGTTACACGCTCTTCTGTGCACTCAGAGACAGGCTTTGCAAGAGATGGAGTTCAGGACTCTGCTGTGATAGGCTGTTTCAGTAAATAAGATTCCTCTGTTGAATATGTGAACTTCTGAGAGGACCTGTGATAGACATTCCTGCTTTCAGATCTTCTGGAAATTGGTGTTTGAAGCAAAACAAGATGAGAGTATTACTGTGATCGGCAGTGCTGGTAGTGCAGGAGCCAGAGTGTTGAATTGTAGTGAAAGCTCAGATCTGGGCTGCTCTGTCTCTCTGTACCAGATGAAGAATGCCACAGGACTAAGTGGTCACATTTTCCTTCTTGCTCATGTCTTGAAACAGTTTTCTTGTAGCATTTTGTCATTTTGTGAAGGGAAAAATGGATGCAACTCTCTGTAACATACTTGAGTAATAGAAGCGCATTTTGGCTAGGGTTGTGTTCCAAAAAATGGCACACGTTGATAGAACCCTGTCAACATAAGTGAAATAGGATGTAGAACAGAAGAGGGAAAAGATGAAAGAAAATTTTGCTAAAGATAATCCTGCCAAGTTGTTGCTTTCTCCTGTATGCTGTCAATCTGCTGGCTGGCTTGGCCTGTTGTCAAGTATAGTGTCTTCAAAATTCAAGTTTGGTGGGAAAGAGAAAACATTTAAACAGGATGTCAAATAAGATGAATCTGTGATTTTGGAAAAGATGCCACTTGTAGTCCAACCAAGCATTTTTTCCTTTCTACGTTTGAGGTGGAAGAATTTATAAAAGTTCTTGAAATTAACGAAACTCCAGTGTTGTCAACTATGGGAACAGTTACTTAGTAGTTACATGATTAATCTTGTTCATAAAGAGATTGTTTTGATACCACAATGGAGCAGCCAGTATTCCACTCTCACTGATACTTTCTTTCCTTCAGTTTTGAAAAAACATACTTTCATTTTCTTGCTATCTTCCAAATACCTAAACTTTCTGTAGATGTAGCTTGGTTAAGATCCTTAAATTCTGCTCATGAACTAAAGAAACGGTTGCAAATAATACTGTGCACTGCACATGTACGTGTATGTGATCAAAAACACGAGCTAGTATTTCAAGTGACTGCTGGTTTTGTCCTCAAATACAACAAAATACTGTTTTAAATAACATACAGTACAAATACCATTCTTTTGGTTATATTTGTCCTTTTTAATTAGAAGTTATAAAATACATTGATAGAAATAATATGGATTATCAAACTTCTGGATACTTTGCAGTGCTTTGCAGTGAAAGCACAAATTGGTCTTTACATAGGAATCTCTTCAGTGTTTGCCTGAATTACATGATTTGTAGGTCTTTTAAATAGCATTTGAAGGCTGTGGCCACTTTTTTCTGTATCATACTTCTTAGTCTTTACTTATTTTGGAAAGAAGCTAAATGGCGGCCAAGTTTTTCCTGCAGGCTAACTTAAAAACTGATGATTTTTGATGGTAAAAATTTGACAGGGATAACTAGGTAGGTTATTTTAGCCATTCGTGAATTTTCTTTACCTAGATCCTTAAGAAGTGCGGCCAAAGAATTATTTGAATAAAAACACTGGCAGCTTATTAACACGCGTTTTGCTTATTTGGTTTAATTAGCTTAATCTTAAATTCACTCTTAACAAGCTGAAGGCATTTTTTGTTTATTATGTCAGAAATTATATAAATTTTGCTGGTGTATTGACTGTGGAGCCTGGTAAATGTTTTTATTTTGACTTAAGGAAGGTAAGGATTTAAAACGTATTTACAAGATCATCTAACATTAAATTAGACAAGTCAAAAGGAAATGTTTTTAGGTACTCAGTGTTCTAATTCAATGCAGACAGGAGAATGAAGAAGCTGAGGGTAGCATTGTTGGAGGTCCAAGACACAGGGAGTGACTGGGAGTTGCCTGGACAGTAAAATGCCAGAGGCAGAACAAGTGAGGGATGTTGAGGTGGTCCAAAGACAGACCAAAAGTTAGTGTGAGACAGAAGAACAAAACAAATGGACCAAGGCTGAAAAGAATAAATTTTTGGAGAAAGGAGATGGATGTGTGCAACACCAACAGCTGTCAAGGAAACATTGGAAGCAGAACTTGTGGCACAGATGGAGGAGGAGGAAAGTAAAAGTGCTTTAGAATGATGGCAGAGACACTGATCAGAGGAGGGTTGTGGAGGGTAGACATGATGCTGCTGGAATGCTGTGTTGGACAGGGAGTATGGAAAGGTGTTCCATGAAGTAAGTGACACTAGGGGAGAGTGGAATTGGTCATGTTTATTAATGTTAGCAGTTAAAATTCTGTCCCCACGTGAAGACAGAGACTGCTCGTCCTTTCAAAATCAGGTTCTCTTTAGATTCCAGCATGTACCGCTGACTGACTTGCACTGTCTCCATGGGGTTTTATGATTTTCTATGAATGCAAAATACTGGAAAACTCAGTGCTGAGCCAGAGAGAAGCTGTAAGAAAAAATAGCTGTCTCAGTGTCCAGATATAATGTTTTTTCTTTTTCCATTCTTTTTTTCTTTGAAAACTTTCCCTTGTGCTGTACAAAATGCAATGGGATGCTTGTGTCCGCAATAATAAATTATCTGTGGATTCTGTTAATCAGTCATGTTTGTAGTTTTGAATTGTATTGAGACTTCTGATGCCTAGTCTCTGATGTTAAAGAAGTTGCAGATGTCTTTAAAAGAAAACATCCTGCCCTTTTTATGATCAACAATTACCTTAGTATGGCAGTGTAATGAAACAGACTTTTCTGTTCTCTTTGTGGTTTTTTTCCATTTAGCAGTGATCCACTTTGCCTAATCCACTTTTAATAAAAAGGAAAAATACGAAAGAAAATACTTTTCCTTAGTATTTGTGTAAGAAAATCTCTTCTTGGCACTGATTACCTCTCAGCCTACTCGCTATCTGTATGATCTCTTCAGATGTCCGCGGATGGTAGTTTGAGAGTGCGTAAGGATTTTAACCTCAGTTCATAAACAATTGCACTTTCCTGCAGATCTTGGTGAATGATGATGAACATCCAGATTTTTGATGCTCGGACCCCCTTCCTGTAACATTGTACTGCAGTCACAGCAGCATTTTATTGCTGCTCTTGTAATTTTTGTCTGCCCTTGTGGAGTGTCAGTAAGTTTTCTGATGCTGGTAGTAACTTCCCCTCTTTTCCCTTGCTTTGTTCTATTTTTCCTGGTACCTCTAGAAGGAACATGGTAGTTTGGATGCTCGAGGGCCTGCATACAGGATTCAATCTCAATTTTTATCTAGAAGTGTGCAAATACTTAGAGCTGTGCTAATCCCATGTACAGAAGGAAGTCCCTCACACAGTACACACCTGATGATCAGGAGAGTTGTCCACTTGGCAGTAGCTAGATAATCACTGTGAAATTACCAAATCCTACAGAAATGTATGAACCCTGCAAGGAGGTGAAGCAAGTTTAGATTTAAAAATAGAAGGAATTCCTATTACTTCTCTCAGTTTTGAACAGACTGTAGTGCATCTGAGATGAAAGCTCAGCTGAACTGTCTGTCAGCTGAGGGTTTGTTACTCCCTGAGCAGGGATATTTTTCTGTCCGTGCTCTATGTATCTACTTACTCTGGGAACAGACTGAATAGATCCTGCCTGCTGCTGCAGGGAAGAGCAGAAGAGAGGCAGGCAGGGTGCAGGTTTGGGAGCTGCTAAATTTTGAGGAGGTTTGTAACTGGAGATTCATCCAGTCTGCTAATTCCATTCTGCTCCTCTTCCTTTCCTCTTTATTTTCAGATGGTGAAAGACCATTTTACTTCATATACCTGACTGAACATCAGTTGATCACAAATAGGATTAAAAAAGCAGCCCCTCAAACTGAGATGCTGTGGCATAAATGATGTAAGCATATGTCAGTGTAGGGGACATAAACGGATTGAGAATGTTTGTGTCGGGTGTTGAGGAGAACCAAGTGGTTGTGTAAGATGTCTCCTGTACTAGAAGCAGGCTGAAATTCTTCCTGTCCCACGAATGAAGCAATCCTTAAGGGTGAAAAAAAATAAAATTAAATCCACTTAATTCTTGGAGACTCTTTTGCATCTATCAGCATTCTGGAAAGACTGCTCTTTGCCAGGACCCTTCTTTGGTCAGCCAAAATTTGTTCTCACTTCTCATAGCAGCTGGTCATTCAAACTGTACAGTGATGTTTGTTTGTAAATAAAAGTATGTCGTTACTGTATCTTAACAACAGAGGCTGACATTTACTTTGGGAACCAGTGTGGTTTTCTGGTTTAGTTGGATATTTTGATATAAGCCAAAGGAAAGAGTTTACTTAAAGCTAAGCAGACAAGAAAACATTTACATGAAAGCCTGGAAAGATTTCTTAGTGATGGAGTTGAAAGCAGGGATATTTCCACTGCACTGTAATAAGACAGGGGCATTCTTTCCTTTTGTACATATTTGTGTGAAAAAAGAGTGTTGGAGAGCATGTGGAGCACAAGATGAATGCAGAAGGATTTGCTTTCTGGTGTGCTGAGGCTAAGCAAATATGCAGACAGTCTTATTTTGCTGATGGCCTTGCCATTGAAACATCCAGTTTTAGAGAGACTTTCTGTAAAATAGATGAGCCACAGTGTCCAGTCTTTCACAATTGCATGGGAAAAGAAGTCATCCAGAAGGCTTCCAAAGCAGAAGTATTTGATATGTACAGAAAAAGAGGATCTGTTTCAAAGACTTCTGTATCACAGTCTCTGCAAACTAGTAGTTCTGGGAATGAGTAGCTCCGCTATGTTTTTTGTATAAAAGTAGTTTTCCCCTTCAAAGATGAAGACATAAAGAGAAGTTGTGCTGGCCTTGCGAAATACAAATGAAAGTTTGCTGAGTTGCGAGGTCATTGCATGGCCAGCTCCCGGAGTCCATGGAAGGATCACCACTCTCTCTGATACTGGGTTGCAGGCTCTGGCAGAGTTGGCAGCGTTGACGCCAACAAAACAGAAGACGTCCTGCCCCCTTCCCCTAATTTTTTTCCTCTCTCTCTCTCGCTCTCCCCCTCTCTCATCAGAGCCAGTTGATGTGTGTGTTGCTGAAAGGCAGCTGAGAGGGGAGCAGGTAGGAACCTGAGAGGGTGCAGTGCTCCAAAACTGAAGCTGTTTCTCTTCTTGAACTGAGGTGTTTGACCTTGAACCTTTTTCTTTCAGCTGCCTGGGATTATTTCTGTTGTTAAACTGCTGTCTGTGGAGTCAGGCTGTGTAATAACTGAGACGAAGGCCTAATCCCTCTCCAAGGCAACCAGACAGTTCAGAAATTAAGGAATTCTGGCAGTTGGATACTTGTCATGTGACACAGGCATTAATGCTAGTTTATGCTGTGATGCCAGTGTGTAAGAGCAGTGTGTTTGGAGGGAGTTTAGAAATGTAGCAAATAAAATATACAAGTTTGCATTGCTATGAGACGGAAGTCAGCTGTGTCACTTAGAGGATAATGCTGTGAGACGGCTTTGCACTGATACTGCAGTTCCTTTGTGCAGCAAGTCCCTTCAGAAAAGAAACTGTAGCGAAAATGTGAATGACAGAGCTAATGGCTGGGCAATATGTCTGAAATTTTTTTTACGAATACTGGATTTCTTTGAAGTGTGTCCAGAATTGCTCAGAAATGGTTCTGCCTTATGTGCTAGACAGTGTACAGCCATGTCAACTTTCTGTGTAAATGTCAGACAAATTAAGATGGCTTTGGAAGAATCTGAATATGAAAGGGCAGGATATTTAACTGTAAATAGAAAGCTTAGGGAAATGTCTTCATGGGCAACAAAATGAATCCATATTTGTGCTGTAGCTTCATGTTGAATTCAGGAATTTAGCAGGACTATTTGGACAGGCTTTTAGCAGTGCTCAGTGTTTAATTATAAGTAGCAAAGTTACATGGCAGTGAATTGTCTTCTTGCAGATACTGAAGAAATCTAAGTTTGTTTAATTTTTGTGTTTACCTTTAGTGCATTTTTACATTTAAAAGACCCTAAACTTCCAACATCCCCTAGTACCAGTGGCATTGTTGTTCTCTGTTCTTTTGTGATCTTCCCCTACTTGCATTTGAATTTTGTGGGGAATAGAATGTTCATTTTCTTGCGGTACAAGCTATACAGACACTGAACTGGGCAAAAATCCTTGGTTTCAATATTATAAAATGGTTCATTCCTGCTGATGATGGAGAAAAAGGTTGAACTCAAGGCACATGAGTATTTCAGTCTACATGGGTGTGAGATAGGACCACTGATGATTTTTTTCTTTTGTTTTGTGTCTACATTGCCAACTCTGCTAAAGCCTGAAACCCTCTGGCATCACAGATGGCAGTGGCCTCTTTGTTCGCTCCAGGAGGTGGCCAAGCAGTAAAGAAGGTTCTCAGGCTGTGCTGGGCCATGTGGACAAGGTTGCACCAGTGTAAATGGCTGAAATGTCACAGTTCCTGTGCTGATACCTAAAAGGGGTTACAGTGCAGCTCCTTTTTTTTCTTAGCCATGTTAACTGTTCAAAATGAATAAGAATAGGAAAAGCGTCCTGGATTTTTCAATCAGTAAATTCTTTAGATTGATGCACACAGGACAGGTCTGTTTATGTCGAAGGGGCATCTTCTTAATAGCGATTTTTTCTGACTAAAGCTATGAAGGCATGAGATTTTCAGTATTATCAGAATGGCCTCTGTCATTATTTCTCCTGATTTCAGTTGCAGCTGAGTAGTCTGACAGACAGCACTTTGTCCAGTCTGGTCTCTGATTTTAGAGCTAACTATCTACATTTTTTCCCACATATATTTAATAGTTTATTTGTGTTAATCACTTTCTGCAATGGTAGAAATAGTAGGCTTGTACAATTTGAGATATTGTATTACTAGCTTGCTTTGAAGAAATACTTACCAAACAGATGTAATTGGTAAAGATTGCAGGCAATCTGCAAGGTACTGGACCATTTTTTAAGTTATTTGAAACTTTCAACTCATGTGTTGAACAATTTATGGTTCTCAGAAAACTTTGTCTCCTTGTTTCTTTTGATTTAAATATGAATACATGGCATATCTAGCAAAGCTTTTTTATAATTTGGAATCAGTTTAAAATGAAGGAGAACACTTGATTTTCATTCCATGCCTGAATTTACCTTGTGATACCTGTTGCGTACCTGATATTTGTCAACTTCATGGTCTGGAGCAGATGGTAACATCATCTGTTTGTCATTTTACTAAGTGTTACTCTCATTCCAGGAATGCAATTGCTTGACTTTTGGGAAGAGATGAACAGAGTCATTTCAGATTCTGAATTGGTGTCTGGTATTCCCTACTCATCTGCAGTACCAGGACTGATACAGTATCTCCAGAGCATCACCAAACTTGTAATATCAGTGCTGTCAGTGACTGCAGGTGCTGACATCCACAGCTGTGGTTCAGCTACTGCAAAGAGAATGGCCAAGCCCTCATTGTCAGTAGCTCATCTCCTGCACTGTGAGTTCCATGAAGTGCGTCTGCTGGCATTGGAAGCAATGCTGCTGTGGCTGAAACAAAGAAATTCCAAACAGATTGCAGAAGGAAGAGGAGGTGTATTGTGTTTACTCACTGATTTGGAAGACACTCTTCTAACAATGGCTCTGAAGGAAACAAATCCCCAGTGTTTTTGCAAGGTAAGAGGGTGCTTTTTTATCGACATTTTGTATGTTTTCAGTAAATTATGATTTTAATTTATAGATTATATTTGTAATTTTCAAAAATATATTTCAAACATGCATTATGCTTTTTAAATAGTAGGTGAGTAGTTGGGGTTTTTTTACATTGAGCAGGAGCTGTGCAATAATTTTATAACAGATGTTCTTGTGTAAAAGCAAGAACTTCCTCCTTTCTTAGAACTGTCCAGAGAGAATCTTTGTGTTTTTGGAGGGGAGCTTACATCAGTGTTTTTTTGATCTCAAATGTGCACATTCCTGTTGAGACTGTCTGTAAATTCATTGTTTGTGAATTGTGTCTGCAGGTGCTGGAAATTCTTTATAATATGGATCTCAGAAATGTGCTTCCAAAGACTGAATGCTCTATAAAAATGAATCCAAATGAGCTCTTAATCTGGAGTTTAAACCTTGCAGATATCTCCAACAGGTATGGTCTGTCATGCATGTTGAAATACTTATATGTTAAAAACTTCCAACACTGAACATTAATACATTGGTTTGGGACTGCCCTTTGATTTAAAAATCCATGTTTCAGAAAAGTGAGTGTTGCTTATTCGAATAAAGAGGGTTCTTGAGAATTTTTCAGAGAAGTTAGATGTGGATTTGAATTATTAAAAAGGCCCACAAGTCATACTAGCACCCTGTGAATGTCCAGTAGTACAGTTCCTGAAACAAGAAGTTACTCTGGCTGTCCAGTGACAGCCAGTGAGCATAGTTCTTCCTGAATAGTAATTGGGAAACACCCAGTTTAACGTAGAATTAACAATTAGTATTAATGATCCAACTATACACTCATTTGCTGTGAATCTGCCATCCCTCCTATCCTGGTTTATGGGCAGATGGTTTGTAGAAAGAATGACAGATCTCATTTAACTTGTCGGATTGTCAGAAATGGTTAATCCTAATCCTTAGGGTTTGCACTCCTTATACAGACTGCAAAGCCAGCAAAAAGCACTGAAAATCCGGAGCCAGTTTGTAGTTCCTACTGAGTTAGAAGCTGTGTCCTTCCCTTCATGGTGGAATGGACAAACAGGGTTACAGTGTCCAGGATCTAAGGGTATGACATCCTGTTTCTGATAGCTTTTTAAGCCATGTAAACGTTGCAGTCCAGTGTTACCAACGTTGAACGTTGAGGGTGTAGAGTTTAGAATAGCATTTTATAGCTGTGCACATTTGCTGCTGATTTGCACTGAATTTTTCAAGCTCAAATGACGGGGAGTGGTCATTTCTGGGATGAAGTAAAATACTGGTGGTAGAATGACGCTGACTGGTGCTGTTCGGGGGAAATGGCTGAAATAGCTGGCCTTACTGCTCAGGTGTTGCCATTCCCCATGGTGGGAACAGGCTTCAGAAGCCACGGTGCCAAGAGCCAGGTCTGTGGGAAGCTTGGAAGCTGGAAGTAGGCATATTCTGGACTAGGAGCACTTCTAGCAGCTATAGAAGAGCTATTCCTGCAGCTAAACACCAGCTTGAAGAGATGCTTTTGTTTACAATTTAAAGTGATGTCTGGTTTATTTGACTTGGGTTCCATTTCCAAATATGTTCTTCTATGAGAAGTATGCAAATAGAAAATAAACACAAGAGAAGTGAAAGTAAGGGCATGTTTCATTTGCATATAGATGAGAACTTAGCTAACATCTAGATCTCTTAATGTAAAACTTCAAGTTCTCAGTTTGAAAAATACCTGTTGGTGATAATGAGAAATAATTAAGAGCTGGCTGGTTTTCTTCTAGAGATGAAATGACGACAGAAATAGCTGTTTTTTTGATATGTCCTTTGCCTTGTTTTCTTAGCCCTGAAGGTCAAACCACAGCTCTCAAATTTGCCTCCAAATTGATTATTCACCTTTTGCAGAACCATCAGCAGGTAAGGGAAATGGAGCTGATTACCAGTTTTGTAAATCTGGAGTTTTTTGGTGATTGCAGTAGTGTGGCTTCTTTTAGATACAAGCCCCAAGCTTGTGTTTTCTTGTGTCCTTGCATCATTTTTGATATTATATCTTCCTCTCTGAATACGCTGCCGTGTTCTGAAATGAAACAGCCATGAATATTATCTCAGTATATCCCTCTCAAAGTCATTTCAAGTTAAATACATATGTAAATATTTCTGATGGAGTAATTTCAGCTTCCGAGCTCATCCAAAATGGTCACTATAATGAGGAAAGGGAAATGTCTGCAGTGTTTAATGCTTGTTCTGAATCCAGCCCATTTACTGCAGTGCAACTTTGTTGTGGTTTCTTGATTCTTGGAGAGCCCACAGGAGAGCACGTCGGGTGGGAAGGCACGAAGCTGAAGCAGTGGTTGGGTGCAGTTCCCAGCCAGCTCAGATTTCTTTTGAATTTAAATTGTCAGTCTGTGATGTCACATATGTATGTGTGGGGCAGTGCAAAGGCAGCTTTGGTGCTGGACATTTTTAAAAGTATTTCTAAAGACACAAAAACCACTTAGTGGATATTTTAAAACAAACAAAGTTCTCATGATCTGTTTTAAAAGGAAGATTTTTTTTCCTTACATAGCTAATATTTTTCATAGAATGAGCAGCAGAATGGATTCATATTATATGCTAATAACCATGTCTCATTATAAAAAAATATAAAATCAGATTTGCACACAAGAATTGAGGAACATGAATTATGATGTTAAATCTTTCTGTTAAAGGAAAGGCACATTGTGAGGACTTAAAGTTTAACATAACAGAGGAATTAATGAAAAATGCTGTAAAAATCTTAACTAGAAATCCTGAAACAACTTCCTCTAATAAGCATATAAATCATGGGAGTTCTAAGATATACCTGCAGGGAGAGCTTTTGGCTTTGGGAAAGACCAGGTACATCAGTTTTCCATCTAAATTCTTTTTTTGGGCTTGCATTCAGTATTTACATCTGTGGAAGAGATTTTCTCTTCCATAAGGTAAAAGTTAAGTTCTGTCTTTCTAGATATTCCTTCCATGTGTCTGCTTGAAATTTGAGTCATTGTAGCATCTTGGGAGATTTTTATTTTTTGTTGTCACCTGTTATAGAATCTGTAGGACACGCTCTGGCTCTGTCCCTTTGTGTGGTGCCGGTACATGGCCCTGTACCAGGCAGAATGAGGCAGATTACAACCGAGGTTTCATTTATTCCTCAGTTAATGAAGTGGATTGGGAACTGGCAGAACGGATGATCCCAGAGGGTTGTAAGCAGTGTCACAGGGTCTGGGTGGTCTGTCACTAGTGGTGCCCTCAAGGCTCAGTACTGGCCCAATATTGTTTAACTTATTAGTCAGTGACTCGGTGAAGGGACAGACCCCAGCTCAGCAAGTTCCCTGACAGCACAAAGCTGGGAGGAGTGGCCGATACCCGAGGGCCGTGCTGCCCTCAGAAGGACCTCAGCAGGGTGGAGAGATGGGCAGAGAGGAACTGTCCGAGATTCAGCATGTTTGAACCATATATTCAGCATATCTGAACCAGCGTATTTGTCTTTGGCTCTCACGTGTAGAAGAACTGAGGACGCAAAGATTTACTTTGACTTGTGTGGTCGTTGGTGAGTGTGGTGTGAAGGGACAGAGCGAGAGACTTGCCTCTGAATATTGCTCTGACTAAAAGATCTCCTAACTTTTAAATGCTCATGTGGGATTCACGACCTTGAAAAAGCCCAGCATTTACTAATGAGCAGTATCCCTTTGGCAGGCCATAGTTCAGTGTGATGGTAAGAGGTAACACCAGCTTGTACAGCATACTTCTCACATGTTCTGTCCCTTCAGATTTCAGAAGAAGTCTTGAAAAAATGGGTTCAGCTGATAGTGTATTTTTGTGGAGATGAGCAAGAGACAGAGATGCTGTTAGCAGCTACTGAAGTTCTTAAAAGTATAACATCATTCCTTCTGATCAGTGAGAAGCTCATCCTTGGTAAGTAGCTTGAACAGTAATTTTCTGGATCTTTTTTGATGAAATCCATTAGTACATGATTTCAAATGTATTGTATGTGTCCACACAGTTAAAACGTAATTACATCAAACAGGGTTTTTGAAAATTTTAATAGGATTTAGTTACTAAACATATAGATTTATTTAAATTCTGGTAGAAAAAACACATGTGCACAGCCTCTTGCAATAACTCTGCCAAAGGGGCACATGAGATGTTGTTATGTCTCCAGGTCACTATACATTGCTGTACAGAATTATGGGCTTGCAATTGTTCTCTGACTTGACTCTTTCTGTAATACTCTATTGGTGAGGTGGACACACTTTAGTTTAACGCTGGGAGTGTAACAAAGCTGTGCAGGCTGGATGTTGAAATGAAGGGTTTCAATCTAGAAATGAGAGACATGTTCTACTATAAGAATGATTAATAATTGGATCACATTATATCTCCCAGGTATAAGGATTTTTTTTAAGTTAACATTAGATTGTCTCTTTAGGAAACAAAGAAAGAAAGAAAGAGAACAAATGTAACATGCACAGCCTTATTCAACAGTTTAGTGACTGAGAGGCGAAGCTAAGTGAAACTCTCTGGTTTGTTCTGGAGAATAGATGAGGGTTTTCTTTTAGCTTTTTTTTCCCCCCCCCGCCTTCTATGAATAGAGAATGGGGGATTTTGTGACTAAAGGGCCGTGAAATATTCAAGAATGAGTAGTAATAGATGATAAAGAAATTACTTTGCATCTTGAACAGGACAGACAGCTTTAAATACTTTTAACTCCATGATACTTTATTCCAGTGTAGTTATATAAATGTTTTTAGTTTAAGTATCTTAAGTCCATCCGTGTGGACTGGATACAAATATCTCTTACACAAGGAGAACAGTATATTTCTTAACCTGTAGATAGTGATTTTGTGAAAAATCGGCTATTATTTTGAGATGTGCCTTTTAAGAGGTATTGGTAACATTTAACAGAGCTAAATCTGTTAGATGAGGTAGACATTGCACTATTAAGTGTTGATAGTATCAGCTCTGGAAATCTTGACCTCCACCATCTAGATAAAGCTCTTCATAGGACAGACATTATTACCATTTTATGTCAAATGAAGACAATGGAGATATTGGAGTGAAAAACTCTCAAATGCTGTGCTTCTCATCGCTTGTTACTTGCGGATTTCCATGCTTTTCCAGTCAGGCAGATGTGGTCTGAAATAAAACATGGCAGCAGTTTGTATCCTGTGTAAAATCCTAACAAAACAAATGAAAACAGACAAGTAAACAAAAATAAATGCTCCCCAAACAGCCCAGAAAATAGAGCCCCAAGGCCTTGGTGGGCAAACCGTCCAAATTAGCTCTTTGCTCTGCAAATTGATCCAGGGGAAGGAAGATGCAGAGCTGACCCTCCATAGTACCTAGAATTGTCAGTCGGGGGATCTTTATGACTCTAAAACTGTCCGTACTGCAGTGTTCAGCAAATCAAGGGCATGGTCTGGTGATTAGTTGTAGTGATATAAACCCAGAATAATTTCCTTAAGGGGTTGTATGCATGTAAACAGCTTTGACTTCTATGCCGCCTTCTGCATCAGCTTGCTTGACCACATACAGTAAAAAGTAGAAGTTAAAGGAAGCTGTGGTTGTGTGAAATGGAGTGGTAGTCATTCCCAGGAGCTTCCATTATTATGTTCATAAGAGGAAGAGGGTGAATGCCAGTCTGTGTGTTCTGGGTGACCCCGTCATCTTTCCATCAAGCTGCTTGAGGGTTCAGAAAAAGTCTTTATGCAAACTCCATTTGCAGACTTCCACTGCTTCTGGAGATACAGTAGAAACTTGTCTAGGTGGGAAATCTGGCCATTGAATCTATAAGGGAAATAAGTATTCTGCCCTAGCTGTACCAGTATAACATTGTTGAGTTTATCATGCTAGGAAAAAAAGCACCTTCTTTCTGAAATAGTTATACTTCTTGCCACTGCCACATAGGGAAGTTACAGGTAATACTTGTAACTTTTCCTTTTGTAAAAGGAATGCTTCTTCTGCCTGTGTAATAAAGCCTTGAGCAATTTACTTTGGCCAAGCAGTGAAATATGGTTGTCTGGCTAGCCTTGTAATACAAATCTCTGATAAACCTGCTGAAAACATGATAGAAGAAAGCCAGCAATGAAACACAACTCTTGTGTTGTCTGTGGTCACCAGAAAGTAATATCTAACAGCTGGCTGCATCTAAAAGTGACCTTCCAGTGGATCCCTTTAATCAGGATGTTTAACAAGACCTGAAAAGTCAGCTGAAAAATACCCCAGAAAACCTAGGAGTACAGCCTTGTGACTTGAGCTAGTCATCCATGGTGTGGCAGCAGTAAATGGCACGAGAGTTTGCAAGGGGAGTAGGCTTGTGAGGTGTGAATTGCCACTGGGCTGGTGTGTGCTGCCTGCCTGAGCACAGATGAGCACCTCCCTCTTGGCAGTTCTCTCTGGTTAGTGTTAGCTGTGTACATGTAATAGCCCATGGATTAAACTTGTTTCCAGCAGATAGTGGGTGTAAGGCTGGCAGGGCACGCTGGTGAGTGCTGGGGTCAGGTGCGGATGTGGGAGAAGGAGGTGGTGGGTAGATCCCTGAGAGGTGGGGTCATTTGCTGTTTCCGGCAGGGAAGGGCATTTGTGTCCAGCACTACTGGCAGTATCTGAGGAAAGCTTGGTTTGGCAGCCTCTGCTCCAGGCAGATTGCAATAGCAAATCCGTGATCAGAGTTCATTGGTCAATGTCCAGCCACAGAATTTTTGATGTTGCCAAACAGGAATTCTGCACTCCTAGAAATTGTAGAAAATTGAGAGCACTCATGACTAACGTTGAACCCAGATAGAGAGGCCCATTCTCTTATCTGTTGCCCACTGTTTAAACCAAGCTGAGTCTGCCACTTAGATAAGGTTCACACATACTGAAAATACTTTCATCATATTGCCAGTCTTTTTCCCAGTGGTTTGCCAGTGCCTTTCATGTGTTGTGTTTAGGTGTGGAAACAGAGCTCTCTTAACTTCTTTGAATGCATATAAGAAATAGAACTCTAAATTTTCTCCACAAATAAATGTAGGACTGTCTGATACCCTTGGTCTATGGAAATGTGTGATTCTACTGCTGCAGAATGAAGATTTGGTGGTAAGGGATGCTGCTGCTGAAGTGATACAAGTGGCACTGTCTGAAAAAAAGAGCAACGAAGGAACAGGTATGTTAACTTTATTTTTAAATATTATTGAATGTTTGGGAGGAAAAAGTATTTCTCTTCTCATCACAAATTTCTTGCTAACTGTGAAGTGCTCCATCCATCTCCTATAAATACATACCATAAAAGATAACAGAAAGTTTGACGCCCACCCTGCTTTATTATTTTGCTTTTACTGTTCTTGGTGTAATTTGCATATGGTTACATGGAGACGTAAAAAAGACAACAGCAGTACTCAGCTTTATGGTTCGTGCTGTGATGAGTCAACATTCACATAATTTCACAGTTTGAAAGTTCTTTAATACCAGCTCTGGTCTAATATAATGCAGTGCAAGACACTCCTTGAATCCCACATTGTTATAATAGCCTAATCACAGAGAGACAGGAATCTAGGAAACAGTATTCAACTCATTGATTCATTATTAGACCTTGAAATCCATTTAGATCCAGATCAACAAAGACAATTCTCAGCATACCCACAATGTGCTTTTGAGGATGTGGGCCTTTTTGTCTGCTTGCCCTAGTTTACTCAACCCTATTAATTTTAAAATAGCCACAAAACTTGAGTAGGCTTAACTAATTAATGTGCTTCACTTTGAGAGTCTTTGCTGACACACTCTTCCATGTGTTGTGAATAAATTAGAATTTACTACCAAGCTCATCTGTCTCTAGTGGTCCCTGGTCTATGCTGCTCAGTAATGCCTGTACCAGCTTGTCTGCAGTCAGTTCAAATTAGTCGGCCCTCTCCATGTGAACTTGCGCTAGGCTGGACATAAAGCAGCTCTGCAGTTTAAAAAAAAAATAAGAAAAGGCAGTAAAATTATGTTTGCCACTATTGTAGATAGAAATAGGCAGGAATCTGCTCATGTGGCAAGTGTGGTTTTGAGCTGGCGCTGTTCAGGCACAGTGCTGTGGGGTGGAAGAAGGTAAAAGGAGGGATATGGCACGGACAGCTTTCGTCTTCCTGTTAGATCCCACAGCTCTGATTCCAGCACTGGCATCGCAGCTCTGGCAGTTTCTCTAGTCCCAGCTACAGCTCTCTTGAGTATTGAGGGGCTCTGTGTGCGTGTGCCTCAGGTCTCCAGTGCTGGCCTTTGGGGGCATCCTCAAGTGTCTCAAGATGGTACTTTCTTTGGGAATAATACAGTGCTGGATTGTCTCTCTGGCTCCTTGTATCTTCTCCCTTCTTCCTTGTTGTATCCTGGTACCAAGGGATATTTCCCTGTAACTGGATGAGAGCTCTGTCCTACTAATTAATACTAAGGTCACATCAGTGCTTGCTCTTATAACTTACCTCTTTGTAAAGCTGAAGTGACCATAATTGAGAAAATAACATAATAATTGTTTTTTATTTGCTATGTCCTAATTAGGATAGGAGCCCTGCTCCCCAAACTTCTGTTAACCCCTTAGTTACACTTAGCTGTGCCTTCTGTTTTTTCACTTAAACTTCTTGCAATGAAATGAGTGTCTGTCTTCTGTGACTAGAAAAGAGTGCTGCATTTGAAAAGAGGTAATTCAGTTTCTTTTCACATCCATTTTTCATCATTGTTGTTCCTTCCCGTGATCTTTTTTCCTCACTAAACTCCTTTCAATTTTTGTGATTTGCTTTCTAGCTTTTGGGGGAGCAGTTGCCCAAACTGCTTTTGTGATTTTTATGTATAACCAGATTAAAATAAGCCCACCTTTGTATGTTGTTTGTTTACTTCCATTTACCCCCTTTCTTTTCATGTGCATATGAGAGTGTGCAATTTGTTTGGGTTTGTCGTTTAGACATTTCATGGATCACCAGAGCTCTCTGTCCTGGGAATTTTTAAATTACATTGAAATATCTGCTTATTTTTTTCAAGTTTTCATACCATGAAAGTCTGATTCTTCTCACAGCACTGACTTTAAAATAACTAAACCCATAGGCTGAAATTCACTAGAAGCTGTGAAACAGCTCTCTTGAAAATTCTTACTTTATAACAAATTACTGGATGTCTTAAATTAACTGACTTTTCATTTCCATTATATGATGATAAATTAGTATTGTGGCCCAGCAGTTTTATCATGAGATCAGAAAGATGACTTGAGATCAGAAAGAGCAATGAATGTTTAGAAACCTGTTTTCATACATTCTGTAATTGTTTCACTTCTGTATCATTACCATTACCGCTAGCTAACACGAGAGAGTAAAGAGACTCTTATAGTTTCAGCTTCATTTCTGCATCAAAAGTGCTGTGTCCTAGTAGCCATTTTATTTCCAGAAGTACTGCTGTAGGAATAGATTATGGTGTGTTTCACCTTTTACTGCTGTTAATTCACCATACAGAGAGCAGAAATGCTGCGCACAAAATTCAAGCACTGGACTTGCCAGATATTTTGGCACTAGCATCTTCATATCCACTCTTCACAAAATCCTCTTTTCTCACTGTGTACACAGCCTGTAAGGGAGGAATAGCCTGTAGCTGCCTGCAGAAGAACTGCATTTATCGTCAGCTTAGGGAATCAGTGCCATCAGTGCTTCATTTATACTGAGATCCAGAACAATCTCTGATTATAGCCTGACAACTGCGCCTGCCCTTCCTGCGTCATACAAGCTGACATTTTGTTTTCCTGTGGAAGACTAGAGTAGGAAAGGTGATGTACTTGTGTGTTACAGTTGGACCAAGGCTGAATTAGTATCTTGTTCAGCAGAGCAAGGTGAGGTAGGACTGTTGTTAACAATAACAAAGTTATTTGCATAGACTGTTCAGAGAGTTGTTGTAGCATGTTTTTCCTTTACATGTGTGTTGCTGAATAACAGCACAAATGTGTAGCAGTATGATAGTGTCAAATAATAGGTATTTTCATGTCATTTATAGATGGTGAAACTGGAGGCAAATGATCCTGTCTATTATACTGTGGTTTCACTTCCAGTAACAGCTCCTATCTTGTGTAATTCTTTGAAATGCTACGTGAGCTCCTGGAGGAGAATATGAACTTGGTTTCTTGTTGCTCCCTCATGGCTTTTGGTGAGGGCAAAATCCCCAGTCTCCTCAGGTAACTAATCCGTGCAGCTTTGGATCACTCAAATTATGAAAGCAGTAAGCCTGTGGAGTCAGAAATGCATGGTAACACGTGATAAGAAAACCCTGTGAAAATTGCAGCCCCCATTTTCGTTTGGAAGGAGAAAAGCTCAAAAGACCAAACGCTGATACACTGCAGGGCTCCTATCCTCATTCTACCCTACTGTTTGCCTCCCAAGAAAAACCCTACAAGCCCTACTGTTTTCTTATAGAAGGCAAGGGCTTCTACTGTTACCAGTAAAGTTCACTTTTTAGATTTATTTTATTCATACAGAGAAGGTTGTTTTAGTTTTTCAGTATGTGCAAAAGCTCCTATTTAGGAGGGGAAGTTACTGAAGTTGGCTGATGGCAGTCATTTTCTGAGCAGAGCAGGTCAAACAGAATCCTGTCTCACCAGAAAGGAGAAAAGCTTCTGTTTTCCTTGCTAAAAATACTAACTTAGCAGGTAGTTAAGGTTTTCCTAATAACTTGAACAATATAAACCCCATCTGTAACTCAGGGTATTGTGTGTACACTTTGTTGTTGTTTCCTCATGCATTGAGGTGTAAACCTCTGGGGGATTGTTTTATTCCTTTTAGCATGAGGGAGGGTACAGGAAGTATTGTATTCAGTGTAAAGGTAGAATAGTTGCTTTGAAATCTAATTAAATTAGTGACCCATGGCTGTGTAAAGTCTAGACCTATTCACAGCAACATTTTTTATATGAGGGCTACTCCTTACAAGAAAGATGATTTAAGCTGGAGAAACAAGAGTGCTTTTTCCCCACTGATGATTGCTTTACTAAATATCCTGAAAAATTCAAGTAACTGTGCTAGAACAAAAACTGTATTTACTGGTGTCATATTCCTCTATGGCTTTTTTTTAATCTAGAGAAGTATTACATGAAGTAAAGTTATGAGTTTGTCAGTACTAGACAAGTTCGAATAAAACTGTTTTTCTACCATTATAGCCAAGCCAATCAAATTCTATAAAATTCTATATTAAAAAATACCTTTAGTCAGCTTAACCTTTATGTTGGTAAATTACCAAATTAACCTTAAATGAGTTTAAGAGCATTTTTAGTGTCATCAGCATTAGCACCAATTTAGATGATTTTTTAAATTGAGCTGAATTAAGCTTAGATGAGCAATTAGATTTGCAAACTTGAGGAAATTTTCTGAAAGTGCCTGAATGATTTAGCGGCCTAAATGCTCTTCTGGAATATAATTGAAGACTTCAGGAACTTTCTGCCACTTTTATTGTGAAATAGCAGTTTTGTACAGAGATGAGCAAGTTAGCTCCTGGGCTGAGCTGAGTGCAGAGCTTGTGCAGCCCAGGGCAGGTAAGTGGCCCTCTGTGAGCACCACCATCACTGGGTGCAGTGTGAGCATCTTTGAAAATCAGTCTTCTAATGTTGTTATTACTATTTCTCTTAGGTCTTGAGTGATTCTGAGCATGATGTAGTTTGTTTTAATCCACTGGCTAAAATTTCAGGTATATTATCTCTGTTCCTTTGGTTCCCATTTCACACGCTTAGGAAATAAGCAACAGCTGATACCCCTGTGCCAGGCGTTTCCAAAGAAAAGGCAATGCAAAGTTCTCTTTTCTTCTCTTGATGATTGTTCCCTTCCTGATGGATTCTACTTCTTATCTTCAGGGAAAATCATCACTGAAAATGACAAATGTCCTAGTTTTTTGATTCACCAGCAAGGGGAAAAAAAATGTTATTAGCTGTCTGGTTTAAAGAAGCTGACTTCACCTTCTGAACTGACTGTCCGCCATCCTGTTGGGAAGGGGATGGCACTGCAGAGCAGATTGAGTTGAGATTCTTGTGGAAGTCTTCACTGCTGGGTGTTGACTGTTTTAGCGGCCCACCATATTTCAGGTTTATCTTACTGTATCAGGCATGTAGGAGCATTTCAGCAACTTTTATTTTGTTTATTGGCCAGAGAGTATAAATGTGTGTAAAGGGAGAACTTAAAATGTGCTGCTTGGGGTGGTGGTGAGGGAAGAAAAAATATCATTTAATTAGATTGAAGCACTAAAACATTTTCAAGGTGTCTCTGAATTCTCTTCTAGACTTGGAAAGACTTTAGACCTAACCATCTGACTGGGTAGAACCTTTCTTTTTGTGAGCTATGCTGTCACCTTGGCATGGAGAAAAGCAAAGCTGCTTATTGCTTGCACCTCAGTTTTCTTTTTCACACATCATTAGTGTAAAAATCAAGGTAAATTCAAACCAAACTTCTTCATGAACCTGGAGCAGGTGTGGCTGTCATGAATGTGAGTAGAAGGTTTATATGTGGGTTTTTTTTTTTGGCAGAATGATGGTGTAAATAAGCCTTAGCAGAGGTCGGGAAAGTTAAGGGACAGTCAGACTAGCTATATTAACATTTGAAAGAAACAAGGAGAGAAGAAATCCTGCTCAGATTTATATTTCTTGTTCCTATCCTGTGAAAATCTTCCTTGGTGAACCTTAAGCTGTGCAGAAGGTTTCATACATGTGTGCCCTAAGAAGATCTAGTAAATCACTTGAGCAAGAGATAAGAGATAACGCAGCCTGTGTGATGTTAATGCAGCACGATGGTCTGGGAGTCGTCATCAACACCACAGGTGATATCAGCAAATCATGGGTGACTGGCATGATCCCAAAACTTGTACCCCAAATGTCCTTTACAACTAGTCCATGAAGCATTTCAGGACAAGTGGCTCAGATTTCATGTACTCCAGTTGCTAGTGAAACAGCTATGAGTAACTGCTGGGCAAATGTAAAATGCTAAATGGACGTTGGTAGTGTTTAAATGCTAAAAATACCATTGACATTGGTGATGTTTAGCTGCACAGTAAAAGCATCCCACATACTGCATGGGAAACACTAAAGAAAGATATTTTACTTTATTCATTGCCTCGTTTGCTTGTTGGCATTTGAAACTGTTTTCAAACTATTCGTTAAAATAAGTGCCAAATTTGTCCATAGCAAAAGGAGCTTTTCTTCCACATGTTTATCATTGGGTAAAAGCATTAAATAGATTTTTTAAAGCTTTAGTTCGTGAGCATGGCAAGTTAACCCCCCTTTCCCCGGAGTTGTTTATTTGCAAAGTGCTAAGTCTGTGCTGTGGGATTGGAGATGGAAAATACCTGGGGGTTAGAACCTGTGCAGCACTGTTGGGTGCAGTATGCGCATTTTAAGTTGCTGTGTCTCTCTCGATGAAATATGCCTGCAAACTGTTCAGAACTCTCCTTTTCATGTGACTAATGTGATTGTCCTCTTGCCAGACTAGGGGACAGATTCACCACCTTTTGCTGTACTTCCGTGCTGGTGTAGCCTTCCAGTGAGGCAAGTGGGAGGACTGTGGTGAATAAAACAAATGTCAGGTTACTCTGATCCTGGACAAAGATTAGTGCGTAGGGTTCTACTTTTCTCATGCACTGGGTGACTTGCCCTGATGTTCAGGTTAGGCTAATAGGCCTCTGAGGCCCCAGACAGCTCCTTCAGTTGTGGCTCTTAAAACCAGTTCTGGCAGCTGCCTGGCTTTGAGGAATAAGTGGTAATTGCCCAAACATAAACTAGGGAGTTGCATGCATGCAAACTGGTTTAAGGATGCATTAACTGGTAAGATCGTAGGTGATAAGATTTCCTTCGCTTGATTTAAGTCAGACTTGCGCATTTTCTTCTCTATTCTGACATTTGATTTTCCTCTCTTCAGAGGTTTGATGGAGAGATTACAAAAAGCACAAAGTCAGAACCTGGCTGTAGAAAGAGCTTGCTGACAATGCTGCATGGAGCTCTTCCACTAGCCAGCCTGAGAGTGGAGTGGTTGGTAGTGCTGTGGATGGGTGGCTACAGCTGCATACAGAAGATTGAACGCTTTCATTCTAGACACATGACTTACCATGGTACAGCTACTATGGTGTGGAAAGTTAAGAGCTTCCCACAAATGGATGAATTTCAGGTCCTTCCTAATGCCCTGGGTAGGTAAAAACGGCCTTTTGGAAAGACCATTTTAAATGCACTTACTGCCATCAATGATTTTGAAGCTGCCTTGAGAATTGCTTATAATTTTGGAATCTGTTGGTCAGAAAAATCTCCCAGACAGATCTTGTGATATGCCATGGGTGCTTGGGCACAGTCCAGAAGTTCTCACAGTGTTGTCTGGGTTACTAATGGAAAACTGCTAATCATATTAGCCGAAATATGTTTATGTTCCCTGTACTGAGGACAATTGGAAAGAAGGTTAATGAAATTTTTTTCTGGAATCAGCTCAAGGATTTCTTCCGCTTTGTGAGTATTCTTGATAACTGCATTCTGGTAACTAGATGTGCAGCTCACTAAACAGAATTTCTAAGCCTGCTATGAAAGAGGAGTCTTTTGAGCTGAATGTTAGGATTTAAATGGGAGGCATTTATCCAAATGGCCTTTAAGCAGTAGAAAGCAGAACAGACATAGACAAGACCCATCCAGGCAGAAGAGAGTATGAAAAAATGCAATACAGTCAAAAGGAGAAAAAAAATAACAGCAAAGCAGAGCTGCTTCTGTTGCAGAATGATTTTCTACAAATTTAAGTTTATTTTCAAAAGGTTGTGTATGGAATCTATGTGATACCCTGTTACAAGCAATACTTCTTGAGGCCTCAGTGGAGAGGTGTAAAGTAGTGGCAGCAGTTTATGGCATTACATTCAAACACGGTGTAGGACTTTGTATTCAGAGACACTGTAAGGTGATGACATCTCTTCAGTTCCATTAGATAAGGCCTGTTGAGGACAGGGGGAAGGTCACACAGCTGTGGGTGTATTCTGGGAGTGCTCTGACGTGGGCCCTGGTGCAGGAGGCAGCGAGGGCTGCCTGGAATGAGCAGAACACTCTGCAGGGTGAAGTGCACCACATGTCCCTGAAAACTAGTGTAAACCATGGAAGGGAACATCACTGATAGACACCCTTAAGTTGTAATTGTAGGATCATAAGTAGATAGGGTTCAAACAGAAAAAAGGACAACGTTCTCCTTTAAATGCTCAGTGTTGAACCTTCTGCTTAAGGGACCCTGACTCTGTCTGCCTCATTTTATCCTTTCCAAGTTTTAGTGGTCAATACTTCCTCGTGCACCTTCACGGAGAAGGATTTATGTGGAGAGACAAATGTGTAATGATGACCATTTAAATCTTGGCAAACCAAATAAGTAGCAAATACCTGTGCTATTTGGTGACTGCCTGATGACTGTGATGACCTTATATTTAAGAAGTTTGTTCCAGAGAGCAGAATGACACGTGGTAGAGATTATGAAACACTTACTGTGGCTAGAAGCTGTAATTTGGGGTTTTTTTACATCTTCTGTAGTAATTCTAAGAAGGTAACAATTACAGGTCAGTTGCAAGGATGAAAGAATTGAGGTCTAGGAGTGTAAATGAATTCATCTGGTCTTTCTGCTAGAATAAATTCAGGGCTGTTTCAGGAGCAGATTTGACCTGTAGCCTAGTTGTATCATATTTTTATGCTAATAGGTATATTTTGTGTCTTTGTAATAGTATTTCTGTTAGGTGTGACATTCTACTTTTACATCCTTAAAATATCTCCTATTGTTATGAAAACTTTTGGAAGATCTGATTGGGAAGTAATTAGGTCTTAAAATTACATTTGTAGTAAGATTGTTAATGGTGACTCTTGAATAACGATGTTTAACTTTTACTTAGATACAGAGGAAGAGTTGGCTGAAAATATGACTTAAATATTTTTGTTCAGAAAACTCTTTGGTGATTACTTTCGGGCTCAGGGACCCATCACTGAATTTGCTGACTGCCTTTTTTTTTTTTCTTTCTGCTGCCAGTGTAGAGTAAGGCTGTTTGTCATCCACATCTTACCTCCTAAACTTGGGAGTCTTTGTGTGTGAGTAAAATATTAATGAAGAAGCACTGACTTGAAGCCAAAGTGAATACACAGCCTCCTGCAGTTTTTATGAAACTTCCTAAGCTTATGAAGCCAGGTTTTCTGATAAAAAGCGTGAAAGCGTTGTCCCTGTTAGCTTAACAACTGTGTGCCCTTTTGATATAAGCAAAATAACACCATCGTTGATCATCTTCTGCTTTGAAAGCATTTCACGTTATTTCTGAGAGATAACTATGGTATTTTAGGTTTTTTTTTAAATTGCTTTGCTTTTTACTCCTGATTAATTATAGAAAAAGTAAGCAGCAGTCTTAATTATCTTCATTGAAAAAGTAATTTTGCAAACCAGGCCAGTAAACTGCGAAATCAGCCTCTGCAGAAGTAAACAAAAACTGAAGGACTGATCATATTCTTCTGAATAGAGCTATTTTGTGCTTTCTGTAAACAAGCTGGAACTGCAGAAGAGTCAGTGCTTTGGAGCAAATGTACTCTGCTCCACAAGAGCGTGACAGAATGTCAGGGAAGGCCAGGGGAAAAGAAATTGTAGTATTCACCCTACATTGGCTAGTTTTTACAGCTAGGTCAGGAAGAGCTGTGGGGTTTTGTTGTTTTGGTTTCTTGTCTGCTTTTTGTAGGTGGCATTCTACATTGCTAATTGTGGGCATGCTAAGAATCAAGAAAAATGTTAACCTCTTAAATCATATCTAGACTTGGGAAGTATTATTTTAACAGATTTATTTAGAGACGTAATTGAAGTTCTGTGATACATGCAGTTTGCAAGACCTGGCCTGTAGTCTCTATGACATTTTGCTACTGTATTCAGCTCTTGTTACACCACAGTTCAAACGTGTTATTTGAATAAATTGACTCCAATTTTATTAGTTAAAAAACTGAAATGAAACTTGCACTTAAAAGGTTGTGGCTTGTCCTTTATCTGTAAAAATGAAGTCTGGGCACAAATTGTGTTATTTTGCTGACTGGTTGCTGCAGTTCTTTTATTAATACTGCTTCTTCTGTTTCACTGGTGCTAGTAAAGGGTAAAGATGTCCCAAGAAGTTTCTTTTTGAAAAAACAATGGCTACCTGAGTAATTTGATATAGGGGACAGGTATTATTAAAAAATAATTTTTTAAGCTAGATTATATTGAAAAGTAGCCAAGAAACAATAGAAGAGAAATCCTGTTACTTCAAGAAGAATTGCTCATTGGTTGGGAATTGAGAAAAAGGAATAAGGGAAAGAAGAACACTGGAGGAATTAAGGGGAGTTGCATACAAATTAAAAGAAAATAGTTTCATTTTACATGGAGCTCACTTTCTCAGAGCATCCATCTAGGGGTTAGACATAGTTAGAAACTGGGATATGGAAGTTGGTGGTAGCTTTTTGATCCTTTGTTACGTGGCACAGGTGAAAGCTGGAACAAATAAAGTGCTATTCTAACTGGGACTATGCAGAAAAAGGCTTTAATTACCCACAGCCTGCGACTGCCCCAGTCCTCCTCAGATTGCTTAAGATGCAGGAGTCCAAATGGATATGAACCAGCATCTCTGATATTTTTGGTATCCTGAATATTAACTTCACACACAGTGCAGTTGAGTACTGCATGCTAGAAGTTCTGAAGGGAGAGCCCTGGGCAGGCACATGCATACACATGTGGAGTTCTTTATGAAGGCTGAGCTGGAATGCCTGCTCAGATCCCAGAGCTATTTCGTTAAGAATGAGATGATCCATTCCTGCAAGCTGATTTTTTGCACACAGAATTTCATTTGTGTGTTTGTGGGTGGGAGTGAGGGAGAGGATATAAATACCTTTGCAAACTAACCTAAACCACCACCTTGTTTTCACATAAGTCAGCACTCAGAATTTTTAATGACCAAGATAGATCCTACCTGTGCTGGAGTCAAAGCGACACCTTAGAATGAAAGTTGTTTTTATTATATTACTGATTTCCTGTACCATAGCGTTCCCACTGATTTGATTACTTTAATTCCTGGTGTGTTGGAGGGGAGGTGGGGGGGAAGCAGTTGTGGGACACAATGGGCTCTTGCTTCAAAACCTGAGATGTGTAAAACTCAACGTCTCTTTTTTTTCTGTAATCAGTTCCAAATGAGCACTTACAAAGGGAACTCGGAACTGGTTTGGTTGAACAAATTGATTTCTCATGCTTGAGAAAGTAAAGTTAAACATCCTTGGGAAGCCTAGAAATCTAAATCTTGAGAACTAGACTTTTTATAAAGGGCTTTTGATTTATTAGATTTAGAGCAAGACTGCTGAAATCACCTTGAGGAGCAGAATTATTTATGGCAGCTGCTTACAGTACCAGTGTAATGCCACTTTCGCATGTTTTTAATTTTGTTGCTTCACATGCTCTGTGCTGTGTTAATGATCACCTTGTCATGCTGGCAGTGGAAAACAGTTTTATAAATAATTCCCACTGGTAAGATGAAAGTGTTAACAGAAATACTTCAGTGAAGGTCTTGATTAACTTACACACTTGGCTTGATCACAGTGAGGCTTAGACTTACAATATCTTGTTACCAGGGCTAATAAAACCCATTCATTTTTTCATGTACTGTGTTAATTACCCTTTTACTTTCCCTCATGGGCAGACACACAGAGGCTGATTTCATGTTTGTGTTGAAGACCGCAGTTACACTTTTAGGCTTTTGCTTGCTGTACTTAAAAGTTCCTACCCAAACAGAACTAACCTTCCCTAATTCCAGAACCCATATACTGTAATACTACAAACTAGACCTTCAAGACTATAGATTAGGTGCTCTATTTAACCTACTTTTACTATAAACAGCAGAAGAAAGATCTTTCAAGGTTTTTTTTCTCATACTTACTGAAAGCTCGCTGTTTAATGTACATGCGTTAGGAAGCACAACTAAAAATCTGATTTCCAGAATATCTTTCTTCTTTAATTCAAATTCCCCAAATGTAAATATTCTAGTAAATCACCATTTTGCAATATAGTATACTAACATACCATATTCCATCACCACCACCTCTGAGAAACCTCAGGAAAACAGGCATGTGCCATGCTCTCTGAAGCTTAATAGCAATAGGATCACATAAACTGTGTTAATGAAGGGCCTTTTAGAAAAGATGTTTCCAGTATTGATTTCCATCCCCTAAAGCAACCTCCTTGGGGGTTGGACTAGATGATCTCCAGAGGTCCCTTTTAGCCATAAGGATTCTGTGAAAGCAGCGTGTGTTGGGTAGATCAATTTAATTAGGCGAGGTCACACTCAGATGAGCAGTAGTCTTTAAGGTTATATACCAAAATACAGATGATTTGATGCTTTGGAGTCAGTGACCTCATGCTCTGCTAATGCAAGGTCAGCAAAGACCTTGGAGTTCAAATACAGTGGGTGTAGGGAGAGGCTAGGGATGAAAGGATCTCAGTAGTACTTGTGTATACACAAACGGAAGTCTTTTCTAGGCTGGTCTGTAGAACTCAACAGTGATTTCATTTTAAATTCATAGAAGGAGTAGAGGCAATACACGCAGCCCTCGCTTGTTAGCTGCCTTTTTTTGCAATGTATTTTGGTTTTTAGCGTGATCATCTGCCTGCCGCTGTGAAAGGCTGTCACAGGGTAGAGGTAAATTCTCCAGATTAGGGGATTTTTACTTGATTCTCACAATTAGTGGTTAAGGCTTACCTAGAGCCATCCATGGCAAGGTGAAGTAGAATGTGGCGTTTCCTGAAGGAAACTCATTTGAAATACGCAGATGGAAAAATAAGATGTTAAAGACAGGAAGAGTCTTTATGTTAAAGACACATGTTACAATCACAATGTGGACTGAAACTTCAAATGGCATTATTAAGTAAAAAAGGGAAAAAGTTCCTTGAGCAGTGAAGTGAAGGAAGCTTGGGTTTGGTAGGGTTTTTTCATGGATTTGTTTCTTAGGTAAGTGAATTTTCTCATGTCTGATGACTGAAGTTTTATCCTTTCACAAGGCATGACAGCAGTAGGGTCTCTTTTCTTTACCCAGCTGGCTATTTCATAGAAACAAGACTTAATGTTTCAGATTCCCTTATCCTTTGTTGTCAAAGTGGATTGAAACTGGGTCACAAGTTGTGGTGGGAAACACATACACAGAAGTATGCCTGCTGATTTCATTACTTTGTTTAAAAATGGGGAAAAAAATCCCTTTGATGTTGTTTATTCTTTCAGATTGGCAGTCTGATTGAATGAAATATACTAGAGCTGTTACTCTTTTCTGTGCAGACTGCTCCCTTCCTCTCTACCTGCCCTCACATTTCATCCTCTGTGGTTCCTTCGCCTTTTCAACAGATCTTGAATTGATGTCTGTAAACTTACAGCCTTCTGCTTTTCTGTCTCATTTCTCTCTTTGTAATTTGTTTTGTAAATTTAATTGTGTGAACTGAATATTTTTATAAGGAGGGTTGATGGGCTGTTGTTATTAGGGTTGCCTAACACTCCTCGTTACAAAATCCTCGTTTTCAACTGTTCGTGTTAATCTTTACTAGTTGGTACCGAGATTTTTCTGTGCTGTGAGTATTTTTTGTAAACTTTAATTATTTGGGTTTGGTTACTGTAGTCTGCATAGGAAATTAGGAGAAAATACTATATTTATGCAGGCTGTGAAAAAGATTGAAGGCCTTTGAATGCTGTTACACATGTATGCTTTGGATATGCAGGATATTTTTGGTAAAATATGTACAAATTTGACTGAGAAATAGGACTATAAAATGCTATACTTTTCATATAGATAAATATATATATATATATAATGCATATTCAGTACAGACTGAAAGGAGCCTAAAAGCTAAAACCTCTGAAGATTTTTGTGTTCACTAAGCAGCTTAAATTTCCCTGCTCCTGAAATGCTTACCTGCATTCCGAGCAGGGCTAGTGAGGATGCTCTATGCCAGGAACACTGCCTCAGGATTGTGCAGCCGTGGCTGTAGGTAGGTCTGGTCCAGACTGTGTTTAGATACTTGAAATGATGAAGGTATAGATTTCTTTTTCTTTTTGGCCCTTGCCAAATTATACATGTGTGTTGCCATCTTCCTCCTCCAGCCTTTCCCCACACCAAGAATATTCGGAAGATTGCAAGGTCAAGTATCCAAATATTAGGAAATCCAACTTTAATTGAACCTTGTAATGCTGCATGTATGAAGAAGCAAGGATAAGTTACACTATCACTGCTTGGGTTTTTTTACAGAAGTTCTTGTATAGTTCAGTAGACAGTGCAGATTTGCTCTGGTGATGAATCAGGAACATACAGTGTTCCAGACGATCATCTCCAGCAGCACTGCTACCTCAGCTGTAAGTTGAATGGGATAAAGAGAGTAAGACCAGGATCACAAGAAGGGACATGCCAAAGCTATTTAGTTTTGCCCTTGTGATTTGCGTTCTATCCCCGCCTCTCCCAGAGAGCTGATTTGTGCAGGTAAGCAAGTCACTCCAAGCAGAGTTTGGAAAGGAGGTCACTATGGTGAACGCTTAGCTGGATACCTTGCAGGCATGATTTGCAGGAGTTCAGAGCACACACAGCTGAAGCCAGAGGGAAGTGCATTTTGAATATAAAGCGTTATGGGGTGCTGACTCCTCAGTGAAACAGGTCATAATGTCTCAGATCAGACATCTAAAACTAGTCAAGATTTTTTAATCTTCATGACTGTCTGCTCTGCCTGCAGAATAGATAGTGCCATTCCTTCTTTATGTGCACATCGGTATAAGTGATTTATGAAGCACTCCATATCACGATGAATGACTGAGAGCCCCAGGTTACTTAGCCATTCTGTCTTCCATACCTATTTAGAATATTTTGAATAAGAAAGGTTCAAAGCCACATATTAAATGTGTAGAGAATAGAAAGAGAGATTTCTTCCCTGTGATGGGGAAGTCCCTGGTGTTGCATGGTTCATGTCTGCATTACTATGTGAGACACAAGTGTTTTCATTTTTGTGGTGTCTTGTGCAGGGAGCACTTCCATTCAGCACACTGTAGAGAGTGCTCAGCACTATCTTAGTTCCTTCTCAGTTGAAGAGGCCCAAACCAATTCCTCAAAGAACTTTGAAGGATATGGAAAAGACAAATGTAAAATCTGTATTAGACAAATATATTGGTATCTATGTTAGATTTTCTACTGAAGAACTCTGGTTACTGATTAAATACTATTTAGCAGTCAAAGAGTCTGTGTATATATTTAGACTTTATGCAAAACTAAGCAACTCCTGCTCCTTACGTAAATTTCGTTGGAAGAGGGCCTCGAAGTAATTCATACAAACCACGTTAGGATTTAGTGATCCACCTGAGCATGCCAAGGCCTCTGGAATGCTGTGTCTGCTGAAAATGCAGATGAAGTTGCAGGGAGCCACCCCACTGATGTCTGGGACGGAGATACACTATCCAAGTCCCTTGGAGCCTGCTGGAGGATGTCCTGATGACAGCTAGAAGTTTCCTAGCAAGTCTTGAGCCAGCTGTTACACATTTAGACTACAGTTGTATGGAAATGCCAGAGCCTGAGGTATTTCAGTAAGAGAGATACAAGTAAGTCATGCGACTTCCAGAGAGGTGTAGACCTGCCCATGTAAATAGAAGCATCCAGGGTCACTAAAGGTGCAAAATCCAGAAGTCACCTAGGTGGCAGGAGCTGTGTGAAGGAAAAAGGGAGCCACTCCTTAGGATCTCTTTAATGTGAACATCATCTTGGGAAGAAACATAGTCCCGATTCTAAAAATGCCCCAATCACACTAGGGTGGTTAAGATCAGCAGGCCTTTAATGTGAATCAAAACTTGTGGTAGTAGAGAGAGGAATATGTGTGTATAATCTCATTTCAGAGTATTTCTGAAAGAAAGGGCAAAAACCAATTTGCTCTCAAGTGAAATCATTGGTGCATCATCTTCCCATTGAAAAGAGCCAGTGATTCTCTCATGGAGTGAAAATGCTCTTGAAAAAATCTTTGGACATAGATATTTTCCATTCAGGACTGAGACTTGGGGCTGTTTATGTGTTCCTCTCCTGCAGGAGAACTGCCCCTGAGTTCTCCTTAGATCACTGCCCCTAAGTGACCTGTAATCACTGAGTTATTGAATAGGATCAACAGCACCTGCCTGTCTGTACAACTGCAGCTCAATAGTCTGGCTGACTTTCTTTGTTGGAATGTCAGAAAACTCTCAACAGATCCTACTATACTGCATTGAAAGCAATTTGCAAGTAGGCATTGGAAGGCATTTTGATCTTGACAGAAAAAAGGAAGAACATCCTCTTGGCCATTTGTACTTAGCACCTGCAGTGTGAATGTTTTGTGGTCCTGGTAACTTCTCACATTACAGAGCGTTTGCAAACTTAAGTGTATTTTGATAGCATTGTGTATCTGTGTACATATATCAGCAAAAAGATAAAAATAATGTGAGCTGTTCTTTACACACATTTCATCCCTTAGATGACATCTGAGTAAGAACAGACAATCTGGACTGTATTGGAAACTTTTCGTGTAAGGATGGCTGGGGTTTTTTTTTCATCAGGCATTCATATAGTGAATGGTTTCTGTGGAGTTTTGCTCTTTAAGTGTATTCTCTTACATGGTGAGGAAATGGGTTTAGAAAATTGGCCAGTAAAGAAGCTGAGACTATATTATGAACATTTTTGACATAAATTATTACACAAAAGATTTATGGCACTTTCCATAAGAGCAATTTTATGGCCCCTTCTTTTCGAATGTCACCCTTTTAAAACAAGTAGTATGAAACAAAGATAAAAATTAAATAGAAACCATCCTAAAAACAGTGTCATCCCTCCCCCAGTATTTCATTAAAGGTATCAGAAGAGATGCAAAGACTGAGTTACTGAGGGTTTTGAGTTGCTTTTTTGCTATTCTGCTCAAAAATACTTTCATTCAGTTAGTCACACATACACTTGATTCAGATGTGTTGTAGTAAGTTAGCAAGTGTCTTCTCTACTTAATAGCCACAGTTTACAGGAATCTGCCACTCTGACTTGTCCCACCCTTTAGAAAGAACTGCTGGAAGAAGGATGAGAAATACCAATGTAAACTAACATTTAGGAGAAAGTGTAGAACAAGATCAAAACATGTTGTAACCTAAGAGGCCTTGAAAATCAGAACATTTTTCAATTCTCTAAAATTACTCTAAATTTTAGTAATTTAAGAGTGCAGAATTTGCTTAGCAGCTGTCATCAAACTTGCATGTAGAATGAGGGTTATAGCACCAAAAAAGTTGAGTGTTGTATCAGTACTCGTGTATCAAAAACAGTGTGGCCAGCAGGACCAAGGAAGTCATTCTTCCCTTGTATTCGGCACTGGGGAGGCCGCACCTGGAGTACTGTGTCCAGTTCTGGGCCCCTCAGTTCAGGAAGGATGTTGAGATGCTTGAACGCGTCCAGAGGAGGGCAACAAGGCTGGTGAGAGGCCTTAGAACACAAGCCCTATGAGGAAAGATTGAGGGAGCTGGTGTTGTTTAGCCTGGAGAAAAGGAGACTCAGAGGTGACCTTACCACGCTCTACCACTTCCTGAAAGGTGGTTGTAATCAGGTGTGGGTTTGTCTCTTTCTCCAGGCAACAACTGACAGAACAAGAGGACACAGTCTTAAGCTGCGCCAAGGGAAATTTAGGTTGGATGTTAGGAAGAAATTTTTCACGGAAAGAGTGGTGAAGTACTGGTATTGTCTGCCCGGGGAGGGGGTGGAGTCACCATCCCTGGATGTGTTTAAAAAAGATTGGATGTGGCACTCGGAGCCATCGTTTAGTTGAAGTGTTAGGGCATGGGTTGGACTCGATCTTGGAGGTCTCTTCCAACCTGGTGATTCTGTGATTCCGTATAGAAATAAATAGCATTTTTATGCTTGTATTTGTGTCTTGCGAAAAATTCACCAAGGTACACTTAATAATTCACATGAATTAGTTTAATTAAAGAAGAAGGAGAGAGACCTTTCGCATTGAGACTTAAAATTGTCTTAGCAAGATTTACTGGTGTGTCTGGAAATCTTTAAAATCAGTGGCTTTTGCAGGGGGAACTTTACATTACTTCTTTTTGAAGAATTATATTATATAGAAAATGTGTAAGCACTGTGATTTTTTACTTCGTATTCCCAAATTTATGTCAACACCTTACAAGTTGTTGTCAGCCCACTTACACAACGTTAGATCATCACATGGTTGAAGGAACTGTTTGCTTTCTAGAATACAATGCCACTAATTAAAGTTGAAAGTGAATGGACTGAATTAGAATCAGCTCATCCATCAAAGACTGGCTACTGATTATTTACTGACAGTGCTTCATTTAGCTCTATTAATTACTCAGTGGCACTGTTATGTAAAGGTCATGCTTGAAAAATTAAGAAAGAATACATGAAAAATTATTGTATGTGCTCAGTGCTGGAGTCTGGAAGTGGTAAATGTTAAACAGAGTGTTCATGTGAATAATCTGTTAAATGTGTTTTTTTCTTATCAGCATTTTAATTGTGAGTGAGTAAACAGGAGACCAGCTTACAGATCTTGATAGGCTCCTTATGCAGGCTGTGATGATCATGGCTGTGACTCCATAGCAATAAAGGAAAGTTTGCCTTTCTATTACAGCTTTTAAAATAGATTTCTTTCTTTTTTTTTTTATGTCTGCCCAAATTATATGGGTTTACAGGTATTGCAGGGAGAAGAATTTTTTTGTAGTTTTTTTGTACTCATTACCTACTCTTTCCTTATTCCTTTATCCTTTAAATAATAAGCCTCTTACCATTATTCCCCAGATGTCACTCTAAAATTCCATCTATGATACAGAAGTAAATGTGTCTCCTGTGTTCCTACAGCAGAGCTGTAACATACAGCTCATTCACATTCAGTAACCTTCATCCATGCTAAGCAAAAACTTCTGTGTAGTTGGTACATGCCAGTAACAAGAGTCTTCAGTCATGCATTTAATTCTAGTTATTGATACTAGTTTTGACATTGTATTTAACTTCATTTTTTCCAATAAATACATAATTTGAATTTTAAAAAAATATGTTCTCATTGGCAGTGTTTTAAAAATTAGCTGAATAATATTTTTACCTTATAAACAGGAAAATCATGAGTTCTGTGGGTTTAGGCAGGGGATATTTTCTTTTTGCTGTTAAAGTTAGAATTAGCCATTAGGCTTGGAGGGGGTTCTGCAAAAGTGGTAAAGTCAAAACGTTCATCTCCTCTGACAGATCTGTGAGCTGTGGTTGTTGTGTAATAAAACCCTTCGTGTTCAGGAGCATGGCTTACATGGGAAAATCTTATGTATACATACATATATATATTTAAAAAGGAAAAATAACGTAGTTACTGAGTTGAAAAATAC
This sequence comes from Rhagologus leucostigma, assembly GCA_013397725.1. Taxonomy (NCBI): domain Eukaryota; kingdom Metazoa; phylum Chordata; class Aves; order Passeriformes; genus Rhagologus; species Rhagologus leucostigma. The sequence goes on along the minus strand of VZTD01002399.1, from coordinate 1,748,451 downwards.
TGTTCAGTTCACATTCCAAAAAAGGGCATGAAAAGATGATGAATATGTGTGTGCTCTTTTGCTCAAGAAGGGACTTCAATTTTCTGTTCAGTTCTGAGCTCTAAGTTTCCATGCTAATCAGACATGTTATTAACTCAGATCTGTTTATAATCAAAGTCAAAGCTGAGAGCAGCATCACCGCCGCTCTACTCAGAGACTGCAACTATTAAGAAATTAGTTTTGATTAGTGTGTTTTGTAATGGTGTTGTGTTTTGACATCGTGTTGCGTGATGTCAGGAAGGGCCTCTTTTTAAAGTCATCCTGAAAAAGCACGGCTATAAAACAGACTCGGGCAGGGAAATGGAAAACATATGAAGCAGTTGTACGTCATCTAGGGAATAGAGGATAGAAATGATCTAATTGCCTTTGATTTTATGAAACACTATGAAAAGGAATCTGCTTATATATTAGATTTTACATAAATGGTCATTTTAAAAAGTGGAAAGTTTGATGTTTGTAACTTAAATTGACACAGTGCAATTGCAAAAGCCATCTGCCAACCATCCACATGCAACAGTTACCATTTCTGCTTTTTTTTTTTTTGTTGTTGGTTGGTTGGTTTGTTGGGGTTTTGTTTTGTTTTGCTTCTCAGTTGTCCTCTTTTAATCCTGGTGCCCAGAAGGGTGATAGCACTCTAACATTATTGTGGAGACTGGGTGTGTATGAACACCCCTTTACTTTCTTTTATTCTGCCATGTTGTTTTTCTGGTGGCAAGACACCTATGCATAGTCTTGCTGTGGACTTGCACAGTTCCTGCCTACCTCAAAGTAGAACATATTTCAACATAGGAAATGAAGTTTCTAACCTCACTTTATTTACTTACTTTTAACTCTTTGGTTGGGCCAATGGGATTTTTTTTTTTTAAATTTGAAGGTTTTTTTAAGTTTTATGAAGTCTAGGCATACATAAACACAGTATTTTAAGTAAAAAATACATCTGCAGCACTGCCTCACTCGGCTGTCTTATATTTCATATGCTGAGAATAGAAGAAGCTTGATTATTACTGAACACCAAAAGGAAGAAAATCTTTAATACAATAAAGAAGTGATTACTGATGAGGTGAAATTTTCCATTTGCAAATCTAAAATTGTAGGTATTAGCGACTGTGATGCTGAATCTGTCATCATTTGGATAAGAACCTGATATCTTGTTTGATAGTCATCATTTTTTACAGTGATGTAGCAGAAAACATGAGATTAATCCCCAGTTTTGTCAAGCAATCATTCAGTGATCTTTGTTGCTTTAAATGTCCAAGCTTGCCCCTGAAGTAAGAATACTGCCTCGTTTACCAGGGTGTTACGAGGTACCATCCTGATAGTGATGTATTAATAGTTATACCTCAATGGGCAGCACTTTGTGCAAGAAAGTAAAAAATATTTTACCAGTTCAGATGGTAATAGTCTACCTAAAATACTTTCTGTAATTTCAGTTGGAGAACTTACCCTATATGTTGTCCTTGAAAACATCCCTACTGTTGGTACCCTGTTCTTTGTGAGATTTTCTCTCAGGGCTGTTACACAAAGCTTCCTTGCAGATTCACTTCTCTTTCTGTTTGTTCTGAACACAGTATATGTTTACAAAAATTGCATTACTCTTCAATCTAGAATGAACTTCAGTTAACAAATCACAGTATAAAACCAATTGCAAAATGCTTTGTTAGGCAAGGAATATGTTCTGCTTTTCTCCTTTGCCTATATTTTATCATGGTAGTCCTTAAAATCTGTGTATATGCTCTTAATACATCATTTCAGTTCCCCATAATATCACTGCGGCTTTAACAGAGAACAATTGTATAGTTGGAGGACATGTAATAGGCTACTAGAAGAAATATTTACATCTGTCACGATCAAAGCTTTTGGACTATATGAATGTGTATGTGGGAGGTCTAATTTTTTGTGGGTGAATTCACAAAGACTAAAACACTGCAGTACTTAACCCCTTTCCCTTTATGAAAATTCAATTCCTCAAAATGAAAGAAGCATGTAGTACCTGATTCTTATCTTTATTTTTCATTTCAATGAGTAGTATTAACTATTCTGCTTGTAACTACTTGTTTTAAGTCATAGAGAATTTTTTTGGTATTTCAACCCCTGTAGTGGCTTATTTAGTAAGATGCTTATCTTGCTCGTGATGTTTTTGCATGCTGGAACATATGCACATTTTCAAATTTAAAAAACTCATATTTTTAACACAGTTTTGATAGTCTGTAGAACTGCTGTGGAAGGAGCTCTGCTGTATTTTCAGTTTATAGCAATAGCTACATCTCCAGGTTTGGTTTTTGCTGGTTTAGTTCCTCTGGCTGTAATCAGCTGTGAACCCCTGCCATTTGAATTTTTTTTTATTCAGTTACTTTAAATAGTTACATTACGAAAGGCTATTAACACTCAGTCATTTAAATAATCTCAGCACTTTCTTTGCAAGGCTCTGATGGGGACGTTTGGGATGATAGCTGACCTGGGCTAACAGCTTGCTGAACAGGGAGGTCTCGCTCTCCCTTTGGCTTCTTTCCTTCCTCCTGCTGTCCTGTGATCTTCCCTTCCCCGGCCCCCAGCTACACCAATTCTGACTGCAGGGTAACCAGCTCAGCTTGCCAGCCAAGCAGAAGAGCCCACACGCTAGAGCTGCGTGCCAAATGCCTATTGTGCTATTCTGAGCCTTAATTTACCAGGTGAGCAGCAGAGTACCCCAGCTGGCTCCCAGGTAAGCATCAGGGGCCCGGGGGGCTGTGGTGAAAGGGGAGCCACCTGCCCTTTTTGCCCCTGGTGAACTTGCATCTTGCTCAGAGCACTCTGAAGTCATAGCATGAGTCACGAACACAGCATCATGTGTAATATGTGGCTTCTTGAAAATCAGCCCTGCCTTTGCAGGCAGATGATGATGTGAGGAGCACTTCTTGTAAACAGCGAAGACCGTACATATCTTTTCAGAAGACACACACCTTTTGTGAGTGTCTTAAAAGATTCTGTGCATGCTTACAACATCCATGGCGGTTACTTCTAGAGCTGGGGGTCATCAAAGCAATAGGACGTCTTCCCCCTGGAAAAGTGTTTTTTACGTATTAAATCATGGGGGTACCTATGTAACTTTGCTTGCTGTTACTCATTTGCATTACTTCAGCACTCCAAGCTTAGGAGAGTTAATATACTTCTTTTGGACATATTCTACATCTCTTTGTTGTCCTTGTGGCATTGACAATCCACAGATCTAATCTTGAACTATTCTAGCATCAAATTTGTGTAAACTGGTATCAAAGTCAGTTAATGTCAGTGTGTTCTGTAAGTAACAGCAGTTGAGGAAGCATTTCAGAAACCATGGAGCCATTCCTGATACTCTGCAGGAGTGGGATGGAATGAGCAGGTAGAAGTGAAAATTCTTCATCTGCCAGACTTTGGTATGTTGTTGAGTCTCTCTGAACACCTGAAGCACCAAGATGCTGCTGTGCTGGCTTCTCTAGCACAAAGCCCTTGCAAGGTAGGCAGGGTCTTAGCCAGATTTTGGAACCTTGAGTTTTAGCGTTATCAAAGCGATGTGGCTTTGTTTTTCTCTGGTCTCAACATCAGAACTGACACACGAGTTTTGTTGATCAGTTAAATGGCATCTGCAGTTCACAGAAAGGTGGTCAGTGTGTTCAAGATCTTCATGCTTTTCCTGGGTGGTACATTTCCTTTGCATGTCTCTCTTGTATTTTTTTCTTTTTAGTTTGAAGAAAAACAGCAACAAAAAAAGACTTCCCATTTCCTTTGTTGCAACTTGTAGGATTCTCTACAAGACTGCTATACTCTGTGATCACAAAACTGCCTTTTCCTCTGTGTCATGCTGTTGAAAAACTGCTAGCAAGCAAGTTTAGTGTAAGCAGAACCTCAGCATTACTTGTTTTGCTGCCTCTTGGTAGTTTTCAGCATGGTCACATAATACCACAATTAGAGGCCCCAGTCTGTTTCTTGATGCATTTCTCAGCAGTTCAGCGTTCTCATTCACAAAGAGAGCATCATTGTATGTATTTATACTTAAGAAGACGAAATGTTAAAAAGGCCCCAGAAACTGGCAGTGCTATCTATCATTGGTCCTCCAAAGCAACAGGTAACTCAGCAGTGGGAAATACCATGTTTGGTTTTTAGCTCCCAGCATCACCTAATTTGCTAAATATTCAAATAGAAATAAAGTGACATAAGCAGGAGGCCTTATATAAATACTTACAATCGTAGGCATTCAGGAATCATCATAAAACTCAAAAAGATCATCAGGATTCAAAAGAGCTGAGTTTAAAATATTGCATTTTGTAAGCATTCATAACCAGGATGTTTGTTTCAGGCTCAGAACACCACACTCCATTTTAATTTCTCTTCATTCTGCTCTTAGGATTGCCAGTATTTCTGAGGTCCCTATGGCACTTGAATGAAACTGTTTCCTACCTAAGCCTGAGCAAACCAAAACAAAGGAGACAACCACTGTGTCCATTATTTAGAGTATCAGACTGGTACCAAATGGGGCACAGCAACAGGGAAAGCAAGGATTAAAAAAAAAAACACAAACAAGCAAACACACACCCCACACCAAAAAAAACAAATAAAAACCCCCAAAAAATTCCTGGAAAGGAATGTCAGCAAAAACAATACCTAAAAACCCCAATACCTAAAATAAATGGGGTGGAAATATTGCACTACACCACTTCTCAAGCACTCCCTCATGGAAAAAGCTCTGGGGTGTCCTGATATAGTGATAATTCCTGACATTCTTCCTGAAGAAAACAGACTTGAACATTTGATTTTACTGTCTAGCAGAGACAAACCATGTATGTAACATTATTAGTGTCACGAAGAGATTGACTGCCTGCCTTCCTGTTGCTTGTTCAAGGAGATTTCCATTTACCCTCATCTAACTCCAAGATAAAGAAGAGACCATCTGTTCTTTCTCCTTCACTCCCTTCCTTATTATGGTCCTTTGTCCTCATGGTCTCAAATACTAATTCATCCTCCCCAATGTCGTCGGTACGTTGCGTGATCTGTCAAGTGCCACATACTCATCTTTCCATCGGTCTGTTATGCCCTTAGATGTTTGCTGCATTTCCTTTTTCCTTGGCATGTGTATTTGCGTAATCCTGGTGTTTTAATGTGAATTTCTCTGCTATGCCAACGTACCCCAGAAAACCTGCAGCTGGCCTGAGGCCTCGGCATGGGTTACAGCACAGGGCTCCATGTTCCAGCTCTGAACTTAGGTTGTGAGGGACAAGTCTCGGCTGCACTGCTGTGCCTCTTCCATGTAGATGGTTGTTTTCTTTCATGAGAAACGCTTAAATACAGTCACACACAAAAAGTAAGGTGTGCCTTCCATATCTGTATGGATTCTTACCAAATAATTCTGGCTGTGCTGTGTTGGTCTGCTCACAAATTGCAGCCTTCAGGAATGGCATGTCCTTATGGCACCACTACTTAGAAGACAGACCATTCAGTGAACATTTTTCAGTTTGCTGGGGACTATGGACAAGGATTAATTTTGCCAAAATCCTTTTTACAGTAATAGGGATCTTAAAGGGGCTTGTCCACTAGCTCTCCTCTTCCGGGCCTCTTCCCACACCCCTTTTAAAAAGAAAAAAAATTGCATCAAAGTTGCAAGTGGAGAAACTCCTACCTGTGGACACACAGAACTTCTGGCATTTTTATATACTCCGTTATTAAAGGCAGCCCCTAGGACCCAGAGAGTTAAATCAGCATCTCCCCAAATGAGAGCAGTGAGGAAGTTTAGGGAAGAAATACGGTGTGGATGATGGCTTTGTGTACAACTCTGGCTTGATGCCAAAACCTGTATAAATATAGCTCTGTGATGGTGTCGTAAACAGTGTCTGCCTTTCCCTCCTCAGACATCTTTTCTAAGCCTGTCTTCATGCCCGATCTCTCTTACATGTGTGTGTGTATGTATATCTTGTTATATATAAAGAGATTACACACCAAATAATTACTTGTTTTATATCCCAGCCCTTTAAAAACATATCATGTGTTGTAGGCTTTGAGTTCAGTGAAAACGTTACATCAGATCTAAGGCATAGCTGCTGTTTGGCAAAAATAGTCACCATGTAATAGTGACAGGACTGTCTGGAGATGTTTCTAACAGACATATCTGTATATTTAAACCGAGATTAATAAATGTCACTACATGGGCCGGAGAAAAAAAAAGTAAGCATCAGCATTTTCAGTTGCTTCGTGTATTATTCCGGAACTGAGAGAAGGCCCCAAGTGGCACAGAAATAAACATTCATCTAATTCATTTGCAGTATAATTTATCACTCTACATGTGTTTGTGTAAGTTCGGCATCTGTTTTCAAGAAATAATTTTTGTGCTGATTTTATTTGAAAATGTTTGCGGTCTTGCTGTATATTCTTACACTTATTTTCTCTCAGCAGCGTTTGCATTTAGGATAGTGAATGCTCCAATGGCCTTGGATTTAGCATTTGGCATACTGTGTGAGCTGCTCCAGCGGTGGGGGGAGATCCGTGCCGGTGTCCCGATGCTGCTGGAGTGGCTGCTGGGAGACAGCGACCTGCAAAGAGATGGGGAGACTTCTGCCCTGGTAATTTTAACAAGCAGTTGCTATAGCATGTTAGAAGCACTGTGGTTCTGCAGTCTCGTGGCAGGAATAGAATGAAATGTCTCATCTGATGAAACCTGATGATTGCTACTGCAGTACTAATTGATTTACAGTCTTTTTAAAAAATTCACATGGATATTATTTAGAATGAAAAGACTCTTATGTCTGTTTCCTGGTAATACCAGCATAAAATTAAAGAGATCAATAAGCAAACATTGAAATAAATCAAGAGTTACTTCACAAGGCGTTGTTGACTGAAAACATTTTGAGGCTGTTATGTAATTATATTCAGTATTATTGCAGATGATGGCTTCCCTTGAATTTAAACTGCTGCTGGGGGTGCCAGGCCCATCTGGGCATTCAAGAACAGTGTTCCCCCAATGCTGGCTTTCCCAGAGATGGCATTTAAATATTTGGTAAATTTATGCCATCATCCATGTGACTAGTTCTGCACAGCACATTAAACAGCCTTGCTTACATCAGTCACTGACTTCAGAAGGATTATTTCTGTAAAGATGAGCTTTGCCACACTGGTTCTGTAAAACCTATTACTGTATAATACACTGTGTTCTTTTTGTCTTGAAAAGACTGTAAAAATCAAAATAATGCTGAAAGGTAAACCAGAAGGAGCAGGAGCAGCTTTGAGAAATTTGTTGACAATTAATATGACCCATGAAATATATTATGAATCTTTTCTTAAGCCTGTGGTTTAGGTGTGCATTTCTGATGTTTCACTGACTGATACAGTTTTCCTGTTTTTGTTTAATCTGGTCAAAAAGCTCCATGATATAGCAAATTACCATACTGCTTACAGAGGTCTTTGTGAAATACAAGACTGTTTCATAGGGGAAGGCAAGCACATGTTAAGGATTAGGGCTACTATTTACTTCCACAATTTCTCAAGACTTGTGCCATAACTGCCTGATTTTTGAAGGTAAAATTTCTTTGGCAAAGTAGAAACCTTTTTCACTGTGTTTTCCCAAACCTTTAAAATAAGGCATATGAATTTTTATCTTTTTTTCTTAATATAAACAGCTGTTCTATGACAGCCTCTATTGTCATCGTTTCTGTATATATCCTTTTCTATGTCTTTTATGATTTCCTTATTGTTATCAAACCACAAGTCATTTTCTAATCACTGTTGGTTTTCTTTTTGTTAAGGAAGAAGATGATTCCCTGTTTGATAAAGGGGAAGTGAATTTTTGGGCAGAGAAGCTGACTCATGTTAGACAACTTAGTAAGCACCTTTTACATCTGATATCAGTGACTCATCTCACCTTACCAGATCACGGGGAACTTAATCAACTATCAAGAATAGCACTGGACCAAGCCCAGCTCACTGAACACCTTCTTGGAGCTCTACCTCTGGCTCCAGAGTTTTCCAGAACTCCAGAATTCACAAGACTGGCTATTCAAAAGGAGAGAATATCAGTCTGTCTTAAAATATTAAATCTGCTGAAGTCTGATGACACTTGCAAAAATGAAAATCTGGAAAAGTAAATTATTAAAAGTTTATCCTCAGGGAGCTGCACACATTACTGGATGGGCAGGGAGACTGAATTCCAGCAATGTTCAAGGAATCAAGGATTGCTGTGATGGCTCCAGGAAACCTGAAGTATGTTCAGTATTCAGGCTAGAACTACATTTTTTATATTGATTGATTGTCCATTGATTTTTTTTTTTAATGGGCTGTGCAGTGGGAGACTTTTCCTTTAAAATGCATTTCCTAATTTCATTCAGCTGAGCATTGTTTATTACAGCTACTGTAGGAAGTAGAGCAGCTAAACCTAATTTTTTCCATTCATCCAGGTGCAGGCCACCTGTAGTTCTGTTATGTTTTATCCCACGTTTTTACCTCCTGTATCATAATACCAAGAAAAAGTTTATTTTTTTGTCTCCTTTCAAGATGTAGCATGTTAATTATTAAATTAATATGCCCTTTTTTTAATCTTTAGGTGTTCCTAATAGAAAAACAAACTGATTTCTTTGTTTATGGCAATTTTTAGAGTACATTTTAAATTTTACTGCATTTACCTCTGGAGGAAGACAGGGATTTTCACTTCGGTAGTAACCTTGTTTTTCACATGGAAACAGCATTAGTTAGACTTCTGCATGCCTCTTTTCTCCTTTAAATCAAATAACTACTTTCATAAAATGGCTCTAAAAGGAAGACTTGCTGTGTTCAAAACGAAGCAGCTGTTCCATTGCAAACGAAACAGATTCATCTTTACTTCAAACACCTTGTTCTGCAAGCAGGCCTGGAAAGTGAGGTCCTGCTGAGGAGTGTGAGGCTCCTTGGAAGTGTACCAGAGGTGTTTTGTGCTGCAGTCCTCGCTTTTGGGAGATGCTCTCACCAGGTGGGGCAGCTTTAGGGACTATTCTGAATGCTCCAGGGTCTTGCTGTGTCTAAAACACAAAAATGCTTGTTGTGCATTGAATGGTTTTTTTTTTCTGCGAACTGGAATTGGGTTTCGATATGAAAATGAGACATCAAAAATAAATACTGATGTGAAAAGGTTGTGTTCCCTTCCTATAGCCAAGGGCTGCGACTGGATGTGTGGCGGCAGCGTGGCTGGGCCTGCCACAACACGGGTGTGCGTCCCTGTACGCGGTTATTTCGGTGTCCTTGAAAGAAGACCGTGTCCGATGAACGCCTGGTTGCTTTCAGCCTCTTCACCTGATGGTGTCTGAGGCAGTTTAGCCCTAAATGTCGGTGACGCCCAGGTCATGCCTGAGCGCTGGGCCCGCGGCCGGGCCCGCCACAGCAGCTCGGCGTGGTGCGCCGCACGGCCGCCAGGTGGCGCCACAGCACCGCCGCGCACGAGCCTGGCCCGCGCTCTCGTCGCGCCGGGATCGGGATCGGGATCGGGATCGGGATCGGGATCGGGATCGGGATCGGGATCGGGATCGGCCGGGACGCGATCGGGCTCCCGGAGTGCCAGGATCGGGATCGGCATGGACGGGATCGGGCTCCCGGAGTGCCGCGCTCGGGCTCAGCCTGGGCAGGATAAGGCTTGGGCCGGCGCTGCTCGCAGTGCTGGCTGCTGCGCTGCCCCACAGCCGATCGCTGCTCTCGTGAGTTCGCTGTAAATAGAGCTAAGCTGCCGAGTTGGGTCTGGTGGACATCTGAACACTGCACAAAGTCACCACTTAAAAAACCCCAACAAACCGAATTTAGGAATAAAAGTTTACTATTTGCGCTAAGTTTCCAGGATTCAGGGTTACTTATATAAGAAGTAATTTATGGTGAAACTTGAGACTTCAATAGGCAAAAGAGAAATGTTGGAATCTGAAATGATGTTTCACACAATGCCTGCTATCCAACTTAACGAGCCATGCTGCGAATTAGGCTAAAAATTAATTTGTTTGCATCTGGTTTGAGCTCCTGCGGAAAGAACAGCCCAGATTATGTCTGGAAGCCACTCTTAAAAAATAGTCAAAACTTGTACAATTAATTAAGAGCTGCTGATTTTGCCACATCTTTCCATCATTTTTGAATTAGTGTGGCAAGAACTTCTGTAGTAGGAGACAACAAGAACTTTGTAGGTACCAAAACACTGTAATGTTCTGAGACCTTGCTCATGTCAGTGGGTAGCATGAGACTATCTAGTAACATTGTTTGGGTTTTTTTTAATTGGGTAGAATTTAAAACGCATATGCATATATATATTTGATACTGGCAAATTGATAAATGCAGACAGGTGACAGCATAGTAATAGACCCACAGTGACCGTAAAACTAGGTGAAGCCTTGAGGACTTGGTTAATCAGTTACCAAACAGCTCGAAAACTCGGTCTTCCTTATTGTGGTTTTAAGATGTAACTGGAACCTCTGTCATCCCGCTTGAGTTTATAAGAGAGCAAATAAGAATTATATCAGTGCACATACATTTCACCACACGGTGCTGATGATGGGTTACTGTGTAACTACTCAATGAAGAACCTTTAAACCCTGAGCAGCAATTGCAGGAGAGTTAGTAAAACCTGATGCCAGAGCACTTATCGGCCGTGTGTTTGATCAAAGTCAGTTTATCAAAGTATTCCTCCCAATGGCGTTGACACATTGATCCGTGCATGATTGTCACAGTAAACTGTTCCCTCGGTTGGCTGCCGGGCAGGATCAGCTCCAAGGTGATGTTTCCATCGCAGAGTTGTGTGGGAGGAGGAAGAGTTTGAACTCGGGTCAGGGCGGAGGCGACTCCGACCGGCCCCGGAGAAGGTTATGGGAAGCGATGCACGTAATGGCTGCAGCCCGGCGCTCCGGCGGCTCCCCGTGTGCGGGGCAGCGCCTGTCGCCGGGACGGGAGCTGTCGCCTCCCGGCAGGGGAAGGAGCAGGAACGTGGGATGTGTCCCGGCACCGCTGGGCGGTGGAGCCGGCTGCTGGTGGGCCTGGCGGCCGCTAGGGGGCGCCACGTCCCCGCCAGCCGCGCGGGCAGCGGGAGGGGCCGGGAGCGGGGAGCGGAGCCGGGAGCGGGGAGCGGGGCCAGGAGCGGGGCCAGGAGCGGGGCCAGGAGCCTGCCCGGCCGAGTCCAGCAGCGCTCGCCG